>ML785956.1:429187-514602 GCA_009831015.1 Picea engelmannii
CTCATATATTCTTGGGTGGAAGGAAGGGGCAAGGATAGAGAGTTCAAATATCTCTTGATATTGGAGGATTGTATCTTCCTCTTGGAGGTTTATCCCTCCCTTTACATTTGGAAGCTGTAGCTACCTTTGGAAGTCATTACTTTTCTTGAACAAAAACCATTGATTATTTCTCATATATTGTGCATGGTGTATTGTGGTGTATTGGTGTAACTCTTATAGTATTGTTCATTGCTCATTGGATATAATTGAATGGTTTAAGTATAAGTTGAAAAAGGTTTTTAAATTGTACTGGATACTGATTCACCCCCCCTCTCAGTATCAACAATCATTTCATACAACACATATTTGTTATGATCGAACCCTTAGTGTTGATTTCGAATCATTGTTTTGATTTTAAAACCATGCAAATGCTAATGCTTGTGCAAACATGAGGGTCGACTCATCATAGTTTTCAATGGTTGTTTTATTGACATTGTAATAGTGATTTGAACCACTATATGCGTCGTCGGTTGTACATTGGGAAATGACTATTTTGCATGGGATTGATCTAGTTCCACCACCCTCGCACATTCGGGAATTAATGCCTTCCATCCTATCCTGTATTAACTTTGTTGATTTCGGGGAGTCTGTGAGCTATTCGACCCTACGAATACCATGTTCAAACCCTTGCCCGTCCACATGGCCCACTGTGTGCTCCCATCTATGGCACCTGTGGTGCACATAGAGCCAAATGGTAGCCAAACACTCCTGTTGTTTGACAATGCTCGTAAGGATTTGGAAAATGGTGGTTGGTTGGTGTTTGTCCAAAGGTTTGAGGGTTTCAACCTTTCGGTTTCCCAACAATTCTCCCTCACCTTCGATGGATGCATGGCTAAGGTCAAAGATATACAGCTCGAGCTAAGTGAGGAATTCATAATCTTTGCTACAGGACTACCTGCTACAGGACAAAGGTGGTTTAAAAATTCCAAAGTAGACGAGGTGCCATGGCCGCTCATATTCACATCAAGGAAGATTGTTTCCTGTGATAGAGGTATGCCTATCACTACCCTCAAACCCAAGTGGCACGATCTTTTGGCAATTATTAAGCAGTTTGTGACCTGCGAAGGTCGGTATGTTTTGGTATTTCTATATCATCTTCGGTTATTGATGAATTTTATAGGCTACCCTCTGAATATGCCACATTATCTCTTACGTAGCCTGTACAAGATGTCCAAAAGATTCAAGTGTGAGAAGATGGATAGCAGCCTTTTCCATCACTGCTTGATCAAACTCATTATCCTCCACCATTTGAGCCTTAGTGGTGATTGTTCGCAAGCCTTCCTATCTAGGAATGGCTTTGCCACTCCCGAGTCTGTCTAAGTGGACAAGGTTGTGGTTACTGAAACATTGGTTGGACCAGCCGTGCCACTTCATATCCTTCTACCCCCTGTCAAACCCTCGGATTGCCCCGACATGGACCTACTCGATACCATGGCCGACCCATGTGCTAAAGACGATACTAAGGCCGTAAAAAATCCTATGAGGAAGAAAGGCAGAGGTGATACTACTGTCAACAGTAGGGGAAATAAAAATGCTCAATGGATATCGAGATGTGCTAGGAATAAACCCAAGCCAAACATTGACCAGAAGCCAATAGTGCTGAGCGAGGACTCGGACTCCAAAATTGAAGGAGTCTTAACTGAGGAATACCCTTATTCTCATGGCCTGTGCTCTAAGGAACCCTATGACTATGTTTCTAACTTACCTCCGTGCCTCAGGAACGATCCTAATTTTCGGGAATCAAGCTACATAAGGAAACCCCTGGTAACTCGAACAAACCCTCGCCTACGATGCCAAAGCCCGATCAATCACCATGTACCCATTGCAATTCCTAGCTTGAACGTTATTACACCGATGTCCCCCTGTTGCAATCTAAGATCAAATCATTAGAGTAATGGGTGACAGTGTTGTTGAGGGAGAACGACAGGCTACAAGCCAACGAGAAGAAACAAAAAACCACCAGTTCGATTATCTTCAGAAATGTTGAAGCAGCAACGGACTTTGTCAATTCAAAATTATCATGACCGAGTTGTTTTCTTATTTCCCAGGTATGTATTTTGATGAGTTTGCTTGAATTAATATAGAAGATTGGGTTTTCTTTCGATTAACCCTGTTTGTTTTTAATAGATTCAAAACAATTATGTTGACTTTGAATTATCATAAATGATTTCGTTATAAATCATGTATGGAAGATTTGTTTTGCTAAACTCGGACACAGCTACGATTTGGTTATGCGATTTTATTGTTCTCGAATTAGTATAAACGATTGAGTTGTTTTCGATTCTGTTTGGTTTGCGTTTGAAACAATTATGTACGTTTGAATAAAGGATAGTTAATTGGGTTTGCTTTCATTTGGTTTTGTTCAATAGATTCAAAACAATCATGTTGACTTCGATTTACCATAAACGATTCTGTTTCGTTTTGAATAAATATTTTCGTTTGGATTATCATTGCATTCGACCTATACAAAAGATGTGTTTGCTAAAATCATGTAGCTATGTTTTGTTTGATACGATTTTGAAAACGATTGTGTCAGCCCTGAATTACTTCGATCCATCTATTTTGGTTCGATCTTGAAATGATTATGTACGTCTAAATTAGCACAGTCGTATGCATAATGCGATGAATTCAAAGTTAGATTTGATACGGCTCTGTTAGTTGGGATTTGAACGATCTTGTTAATTTCGTTTTGATTTGACAACGATTTTGTTAAATGTTGAGTCGACATAAACTATTGCATGAAAAATTTACTTGATCGCTTACAGCCTGTTTTGATTGACATAGATTCAAACATGATTTCGTTTGCTCTCAATTAGCATATAATTTTTGGTGTGAATGATTCGTTTGGTTTTCAATTAGTAATCAAATATTTGTTTAATAGTTTGAATATAATTCTGTTAGTTCTGGATTGATTTGAAACAATTCTGTTTTTCAAATTAGACCAGCTACAGAATCGCAAGATTCTGTAGCTAGTCTTAAAATTTAGATTTTTTTGTTAGTTTTACAAATAAATTATCATCTAAAATTGTCTATTCTTGTCCACTTTCAGGTGCATACGAATTTCAATGATCAATTGGGCATGCTGTGGAAGTTTAGGAGATATTTTCTAGATATAGTTTTGTTATAGGTTGTTAGCTTGAGTCATGAATAAAGACTTGGGATATTATCCCCAGATTTTTTGTAAACTGTTTTGATAATTCCCACAGGGATGTTTTACCCTGTGGTCTTTATAAACTCATTTATTTTTGTAATGAACCAATGATCGATTATGGGGAGAACTAGACTATGGATTTATGATACAAGCTGGGATGAAAGTTGATGTCTTGTAACAACTTTAGCTTTCAATATATCAAACTTTTATTTCAAGTTTTCTTCGTATCAGTTTGCAATTAATTATCGACTACTTTAGCTATCGTAATTTGTTGCAGGTTGATGTGATTTGGTTTATGTTTTATCCATATCTGATCTCTCTTATTTTAAAAGTACAACATTTACTTTGTTTCAATTTAATGAATAAAGGTTTATCTTCTTTGTTAATTGAACTATTGTGTACAAATCTTACACAGGGATTTATCTAACTGCGATGATTTGTAAATTATAAGATTGTTGTCCTTTTTTATGTCTTGTTTGCCCTGTCATTTATATTCAAAGAGCACTGTAGCTTCCTATTTACGAGAAGCTTGTGGAGAATCTGGTTCGGGTTTCCTCCCACCGAATAGTTGAATCAACTATTGTGTGCAGGACAAACCTGAAGCGTTACTTCAGGTCAGTTTGCCATTTGTTATTTAATAGTTAATTTATTAGTGTTATTTAAGTAGTTTAGATAGATATATATATAGTTCAGATTTATAGTTAGAGTTATTATTTTAGTTTCTTAGCTTAGATAGTTTTTATTTAATTTCTTTCTCATAAAATTATAACAAAAATAAAAAACAATAGTTTTGCTGTCTTAGGATAGTTTACAAATGATTTTTGCAGGTTTTCATTTAAATCTGTTATCTGTAAATATTGTATATTTGTAATTGGATCTGATTCTATTGATAATTGAACATTTAATTTTATAGAATTATTGCTGTATAGTTTAGGTAATAGACTGTATATATGTACTTCATATTTGTTTATTAGTTTGTTTTAATTATTGTTTTCATTTAGATTAGTTCCTTTAGTTAGTTTTCTTTCGTTTTCCTAGGACTTAGATCGGCCAACGGAGCCGCTAAACCCGTCAGGGTGGATCATTCCAAACGGCTTGGGTTATTTAGACAACCCCGGACCGGATCCACTCTTCTAGTTAGTGAGCGTTCATTTTCGCCCGTCAACAAATGGCGCTAGAAGGAGGGCCTGAAATTCATTAATGGCACGAGGCGGTCGTAAGACTCCTCCACCACCCAACCGCTCACCTATAGTGACAAGAAGTAACCTAAACAACAACATCCCCCCTCAAACAACAACCACATCAAACGACGATCCATGGATCACAGTTGAACCAACAACTCCAAATCCTACAGGTGGTGACGTACAAGAGATTGTTCGCCAATCTCTCTTAAGAACACATAGTGCCTTCGCCCGTTTGAGGCAACCAAATCGGCCTTTGGACCAACCTTTAGACTTCTCTGATATCAGAGAACAACTTGGAGGCACTAACCTCACCTTAAACCCTACAGATCCAATCATCACTCCTACTGCAGGAGGATCTGGAATACCACCCTCACCACCTCCATCATCTCCTTCTTCTTCTGGAGAAGACTCTTTTGACGAAGGCAGTTTCCCTTCTCATCCTTCTACACCGCCTACACCAATGGCCAACCAGAACAATCCTGCCAGACCCTGGCTCGACCAGGATGCAGTAGCCGTACCTGGGCCTCAGCATCCCTTACCCAAACATCCGGAGAAGTGGCTTCCCAAGTTTGACCCTGACTCTAAACAAATCGTTGAAGATCACATTAAAAAGTTTATGTTAGCCATTAGACTCCGTAATGTCGAGCATGAAGACATAGTCTGTAGGTTGTTCCCCTACACTTTCGAGGGTAATGCATCTACATGGTACTTTGCCCAGCAACCCCATACCATTGTGTCCTAGGATAAGTTTGAATCCTGCTTTCTGGAAAAGTTCGGAGACGATAAGTCCCCGGAAGTCCTAGTCATGGAGCTTTCTAGCTTAAAAATGAACCCAAAAGAGAAAATTAAAGACTTTAATCAAAGATTCTTAACACTAAAGAATCGAATCCCTACGGACTCAATGCCTGCTGAGAATCTTATCATAGCATACTATACAAAAGCCTTGCATCAAAGTATAGCCATATGGGTAAAACGATCTAAGAAAGCCACGTTGTTAGAGGCCATCGAGGAGGCCAACCAGATTGAAAAAGACATTATTAGTTTAAAATACACTACTAGCAACAAAACGGAGACTGGTTCTTCTTCCAAAAAGAAGATCGAAACCCTCCCTAGACCTACGCAAAATAAAACACAACCTGAAAGCTCGGATTTAGAAAACTTAACTAAAGTCGTTCAAAAACTGTCGAATCAAGTTATAGATTTGAAAAGGATGGCCGAAGAAGATTCTTTGAGCAAAGGGCCTTACAAACCCTCGTTCAGGAAGCCTTTTCCCAATCGACCTAATCCAAATGCTGAGGGCTTAAATCTAGAAAGTCTGCAATTCGCCCTTCAAACAATTCTAGAAGCCCAGGATAACTTGATGTCTCCTGAGATTCCTGAGGAGGTTGTCGAACAAGAGATAGTCCAAGAAGAATAATCTTCTCCAAACATTTTTGGACACTTCTCGAATAGCATTTTTCAAGCTAACTTCGAGACAGTTCATCCCTACAACACTAGGAGTAAGACAACAAACAAACCTTCTTCCAAAAACACTAAGACTTTACCCCCAAAGCAATCTAAACCAATTGAGACTAAACAGAGTCATGTAAACTTAGATTATGATTTAGTTGAATATCTTAAAAAGTTAAGGGATAACATTTTTGTTTATGAGTTATTAAAATTTCCGTTTCTGCTACAAAAAATGTTACAGAACATCTCAGAGAATAGAAAAAATGGTAATTCAAGAAGTAACAGGGTTGTTCAGAACAAAGTTCCTCCGAAGACTTCCGCTAAGAATAATTTTGATCCTCAAGAGAAGGGAAGCCTTCCTGTAAATAATGTAAATAATGTAGATAAATTAGCTTTAGAGGCTGTGAGTAAAAATCCACAAGCTACCACCATTAGCACTCGCAAGAATGTACCTCCATTTTTGTTAACTTTCAAAATCTTGAATAGAAACGTGCACAATTGTATGGTAGATTCAGGAGCGACATCCAATGTAATGCCATGGTCTGTGTGTCAGAAGATTAATGATGAATTTGAACCATCCACCTTAAAGATCATCCAACTTGATCGAACTACTGTTAAAGTCATAGGCGAATTAAGGAATGTGCTTATAAGATTATCGTCTAACCCCAAAGTTCATCAAATTATTGATATTATTGTTGTGGATATTCCAGAAGTGTATGGTCTATTTTTAAGAAGGGACTGGTTCGAGCAGCTACACGGCTATTTTGCGACAGACTGGTCTCACCTGTGGCTGCCCGAGAACAACAAGCCCAAAAAGATCAAGGTAAATCGTGAACGTTACCTAAAGTTCACAATGACAGATCTAAACGATCCCAATGAACCATTTACACCTTCTGCTGATTCTCCCGAAATACAAGGGATGGATACCTTTTTCGGCAATTTCATGGCCGAGACTTCATCTATCACCAACCCAGAACAACAGTCCGAGATTGTAGCATATGTGCAGCCAGCAGCTTCTACACAATGGTCTCATGCACCCGATAAAAACCAAATTTGGTCTCTTTACTTTGACGGGTCAAAGTCCAAGGAAGGAGCAGGTGCAGGCTGCGTTATTATTGATCCGGCAGGTAACAAAACCCTGATTGCATGTAGGCTAGAATTTGAATGTACTAATAACACATCGGAATATGAGGATTTATTACAGGGTCTCAGAAAAGATTTAGATATGAACATTCAAAATCTTACTGTCTTTGGCGATTCAGAAATCGTGGTTAGACAGGTAAGGGATTCTATCCACTGTCTGTCTCCGCATCTTAAAAGATACCAATCCGAGGTATGGAATTTAATGAATAAGTTTTCTGCTTTCAATATAAATTCTATTCCTAGATTGAATAATTCTGAAGCTGATCTATTAGCTAACGTAGCTTCCAAACTCTTTCCTGCAGAAGGCTTGTCCCCGGATGCATTCTCCGTCGAACTGTTGTTCAGGCCATCGGTTCCCGACAACATCACGAATTGGAGAGTCTTCGACGATGATCAACAGATTATTAGCTTCCTGCATATGGAAGAAACTTTTCAAGGCGCGGTGATTGATGAGTGCACTCATGACGACAATTTGCGCGATTTCACGGTAATACCAGATCCGAGAACTCCTTAATCTTCATCGGACATGGTAAATTTGATCCCTAAATCTATAGTTAGATTAGAGAAATTTTACGATCTTCAAGATAAATTCAAAAAAACGGTCAACTGTAAAACAAATAGTTCCTCTTTATTATATGAAAAAGTAAACTTGGGAACTGATGACAATCCACAGTGCATTAACTTAGGGGTAGGGTGTTCTGAAAAAGAGAAAGTCGTGTTTAGTAGATTGTTTAAGGAATTCAAAGATGTCTTTGCATGGACGTATGATGACCTAAAGACCTTTGACCCTAACATCATAAAACACGTCATTCCTATGAAACCCCAGACCTTGCCCTTTCAACAAAAATTAAGAAAGATGCACCCTAAACTCGAACCGACCGTTAAAAAAGAATTGAATAAACTCCTTAATGCTAAGATAATTTTCCCAGTTAGGCACACACAATGGGTTTCTAACCTTGTCCTTGTCCGGAAGAAGAGTGGGGAAATCCGACTATGTGTCGATTTCTGAAACCTTAATAGAGCGTCTGATAAAGGAAACTACCCTGTCCCACCCATGGAACAGATCCTTCAACAGGTATCTGGTTCTGAGAGGCTATCTTTATTGGATGGTTTCTCAGGGTACAACCAAGTCCTAATGTCTCCTCCAGACCAACTTAAAACTACCTTCCGCACTCCATGGGGCATTTACGCTTATCGAAAAATACCCTTTGGATTGATTAATGCCAGTGCCACTTTCCAGAGAGCGATGGACATCATTTTTCGAGGCTTGATCAATCAGTCCGTCGTAGTTTACCTGGATGACGTTACCTTCTTTTCGAAGAACAAAACTGATCACCTAGCTCATTTGAGAATCGTTCTGCAGCGATGTCGTAAATACGACATTTCTTTAAATCCTAAAAAATCTATTTTCGTTGTAGAACAAGGTAAACTCTTAGGATTCATTGTATCAAGCGAAGGGATGATTATCGACCCCGAAAGGACTCAAGCCATCGCAAAATTTCCCCCTCCCTCATCGAAAAATTCTATGCAGTCTTTCTTAGGCCAGATAAACTTTGTCAGGAGATTCGTCCCCAGTTTCTCTGAGATGGTCAGACCTTTACAAAATTTGATTAAGAAAGACGTACAATATCATTGGGGACCCTCAGAAAACCAAGCTTTTAATTCAATAAAGAAGGCCATAATAGACACTCCTTCTCTCATGAGCCCCGACTTTTCCCAAGACTTCACGCTCTACACATTTGCTTCTGACCATTCCTATGTTGCTGTCCTAACTCAAAAGAACGCTGAAAACAATGAAGTACCCATTGCCTTTATGAGCTCTTCTTTCAAAGGCGCGGAACTTAATTACCCAGCGGTAGATCAACAAGCCTACGTTGTCTTCAAAGAAGTTAAACACTTCCGGTCTTATCTTTTGAAATCCAGGACTAAAGTTATTGTCCCTTACCCAACCGTCAGAAACCTGTTAGTGCAGAAAGAACTAGGAGAAAAGAGGGCGAACTGGGTTACTTCTTTGCAGGAGTACAACATAGAAATTACCCCAGCTCAAATAGTGAGAGGCCAAGGGTTATGCAAGTTAGTTGTTGATTCAACAACAGGACAACAAGAAGAAAACGATATGTCAAACCTAGGACATCACAATCAAAATGCAATCTGTTGTGTACAAAACTCTGTCAGTCCTTGGTATGATGATATAAAATTATGTCTTGAACATGGATCATCCCCTCGTCACCTGGATCCCACTAAAAGAAGAGCGTTAAGATTAAAGTCTGCCTCCTTTCATTTGGTTAATGGTATTCTGTTTCGTCAAAATTTTGATGGCGTACTGATGCGCTGTCTTGAGAAAGACGAAGCAAAAAAAGTCTTGCTAGAATTACATGCAGGAGAAGCTGGTGGGAATTTTGGTGGTTACACCACTACCCATAAAGTTTTGAGGGTCGGTTATTACTAGCCCACACTTTTCAGAGACACCCATGCCTTGTGCTGCAAATGTATTATTTGTCAAAAAGCATCAGGGCGGTCACAGAAACCAACCTTTCCTTTGCAGCCTGTTTCAGTAGACTCCCCTTTTCAGCAGTGGGGCCTTGATATTATAGGTCCAATCAATCCACCATCCTCACAGCAGCATAAGTTTATCATAACAACCACAGATTATTTCACCAGGTGGTCTGAAGCTGCCGCATTAAGAATGGTGAATACCAGTCAGGTAATTGCCTTTTTAAATTTGAATATTATTACTCGTTTTGGTATCCCTGACTGTTTAGTATTCGATAACGCCTCTTATTTTTCGTCTCTTGAAATGAGCGAGTTCGCTTTAGAAAAAGGAATTAAATTGAAATATTATGTCAGTTACTACCCCCAGGGAAATGGATTGGTAGAATCAACAAATAAGAATTTGATTAAAATTATCAAGAGAACGGTAGCTGAAAATCACAAAAACTGGCACATTGCACTGTTAAACACAATCTGGGCTGATAGGGTAACGCCAAAGAATGTTGTAGGTAACTCTCCCTTTTTTCTCGTCTATGGCAGAGAAGCAACTCTGCCAGCACACATTCTTCTTCCCTCACTACATCTATCACAGAAAATACAAGAAGACTGTCCCCCTTTGGAAAACTGAATTAATGCTTTAATGAAACTAGAAGAGGTAAGAGCCCAAGCTAAACATAAGTTAGATCAGCATCAACTAGTGGTCAAAAGCTGGTTCGATTCTAACTCTGCCTCTGATAGGAACTTCAAAGTAGGTGATCTTGTCTTGAAATGGGACAAACTGCATGAGGGAAAGGGAGAGCACACAAAATTACAGAATTTATGGCTTGGACCGTTTTTAATTGCTGAGAAACTGGGTCCCAGCTCTTTCCGATTGCAGAATCTAGAAGGACATCCTGACACCTATCCGGTGAATGGCCAAGCTCTAAAAATATATTTCACTTGATGACAACCCTTTGTATACTATGTACATATTTTTCTTTTGTTTCCTTTTCTTTTGTTGTTTTGGTTTTGATTTCTCCTTTGCGCTTATCAGTTTTGCTTTTGGAAATACACATACCTAAATTTTGGAACTGTTCAGGCAAGGAAAACAAAAAATTCTTTCACTAAAATGACTGCTGAAACATTGTATAAACATCAATTATATACTTCTGAAATTTACATCTGTGTTGAAAAGATTGTTGTTTGAAAGAAGTTAACTGATTTCGATTTGTGAGTAAAGCCTGTCACGATCATCTATTATCTTCTTACGCTATCCCTGTTCCTTAAAGGAATGACTCAAAAGATGTCTCCCTGCCTTAGAAAGTTGGTTGAGGTCTAAAACATTTTGTTGAGGTCTGTAAAAAATATGTTAAAATATCATAATTTTCAGCATCACCCCGCTCAATTATATATCTTTAAAAAACCAAATAAATCATAAAAGAGTTGTGGGAAGTGCTTGTAAACCCGCCGGGATGCTGAACAGGTCTGCTAGCAGCGGGTAAATGCATGCATGACGCCAAGACAACTTCGTTGGGGTACTGAACAGGCCCGATGGCAGCGAAGCAATGTCGGGTATATGAAAATTAGCAAATATGAAACCTCTTAACCTTAAAATGTCCTTTATTCTGATCTGGAACTTCTTGGCAGGATACGGATATCAGAGTGGGTTAAATGGAAACCCTGTCGAGGCTATGGACGCCTGCTGGCAGCAGTGGCTCTGTCAACAGTATTGGAGATTTTATCTTTAATATCATGGCTCGCTTATATTAAGACTGTTATCAGTTCTCATCCTTTAAACACTGCTGAAATGTTTGATCAATAATGATGTTTAGACAATTTTCTGGTTGTTTTTGAGTTTGAATTATTCTTGTTATCATAATCTGAATTTGTTCTTTTGGCAGAGATAACTGCTTCTACCAGTGTGTCACCATTGTTGGTAGCCATTTCACATTTTTTATCCTATTCTTATAAGCTGCCTACACCATTGTTTTGTAACCCTTGATTTTCATTGCAATCTTTGAATAAAACAACACTATTAGTTCGCGCATTTGCACACCTGCGTTTGTTCTTGTTTTCACGACTGCAAGCGTGAAAACTTTGATTTCGAAGTCACTTTAAAATCGTCACTGGATTATTATGGTTACTCTTGTCTATGTGTTCATTGCATTTCCAATTTAATTTAATTCGCACAGTTGGCAAGATAACAAGATCTTTACTCATTCAACATTCTTTTGTTGTTAATATGGTTTCATTTTTATAAGATTGTGATGATATTAAGTTCTTAATACATTGGTGGTTTGATGTTCTTTCATCGATTTCCTTGACACATTGGTTTCATGAAAACACATCGATGTTTTGGTTAGACCCTTGGTGCAATCATTTCATACAACACATATTTTTTATGATCGAACCCTTAGTGTTGATTTCGAATTATTGTTTTGATTTTAAAACCATGCAAATGCTAATGCTTGTGCAAACACGAGGGTCGACTCATCATAGTTTTCAATGGTTGTTTTATTGACATTGTAATAGTGATTTGAACCACTATATGCGTCGTCGGTTGTACATTGGGAAATGACTGTTTTGCATGGGATTGATCTAGTTCCACCACCCTCTCACATTCGGGCATTAATGCCTTCCATCCTATCCCGGGTTAACTCTGTTGATTTTGGGGAGTCTGTGAGCTATTCGACCCTACAAATACCCTGTTCAAACCCTTGCCCATCCACGCGGCCCACTATGTGCTCCCATCTATGGCACTTGTGGTGCACATAGAGCCAAATGGTAGCCAAACACTCCTGCTGTTCGACAATGCTCGTAAGGATTTGGAAAATGGTGGTTGGTTGGTGTTTGTCCAAAGGTTTGAGGGTTTCAACCTTTCGGTTTCCCAACAATTCTCCCTCGCCTTCGAAGGATGCATGGATAAGGTCGGAGATATAAAGCTCGAGCTAAGTGAGGAATTCATAATCTCTGCTAGAGGACTACCTGCTACAGGACAAAGGTGGTTTAAAAATTCCAAAGTAGACGAGGTGCCGTGGCCGATCCTATTCACATCAAGGAAGATTGTTTCCTGTGATAGAGGTATTCCTATCACTACCCTCAAACCCAGGTGGCACGATCGTTTGGCAATTATTAAGCAGTTTGTGACCTGCGAAGGTCGGTATGGCTTGGTATTTCTATATCATCTTCGGTTATTGATGAATTTTATAGGCTACCCTCTGAATATGCCACATTATCTCTTACGTATCCTGTACAAGATGTCCAAAAGATTCAAGTGTGAGAAGGCTGATAGCAGCCTTTTCCATCACTGCTTGATCAAACTCATTATCATCCACCATTTGAGCCTTAGTGGTGATTGTTGGCAAGCCTTCCTATCTAGGAATGGCTTTGCCACTCCCGAGTCTATCCAAGTGGACAAGGTTGTGGTTACTGAAACATTAGTTGGACCAGCCGTGCCACTTCATATCCTTCTACCCCCTGTCAAACTCTCGGATTGCCCCGACATGGACCTACCCGATACCATGGCCGACCTGTGTAACTAAGGCCGTAAAAAATCCTGTGAGGAAGAAAGGCAGAGGTGATACTACTGTCAATAGTAGGGGAAATAAAAATGCTCGATGGATATCGAGATGTGCTAGGAATAAACCCAAGCCAAACATTGACCAGAAGCCAATAGTGCTGAGCGAGGACTCGGACTCCGAAATTGAACGATTCTTAACTGAGGAATACCCTTATTCTCATGGCATGTTCTCTAAGGAACCCTATGACTATGTTTCTAACTTACCTCAGTGCCTCAGGAACAATCCTAAATTCCTGGGAATCAAGCTGCATAAGGAAACCCCTGGTAACTCGAACAAACCCTCGCCTGCGATGCCAAAGCCCGATCAATCACCATGTACCCATTGCAATTCCTGGCTTGAACGTTATTACACCGATGTCCCCCTATTGAAATCTAAGATCAAATCGTTAGAGGAACGGGTGACAGTGCTATCAAGGGAGAACGATAGGCTACAAGCCAATGAGAAGAAACAAAAAACCGTCGGTTCGATTATCTTTAGAAATGTCGAAGCAACAACGACCTTTGTCAATTCAAAATTATCATGACCGAGTTTTTTTCTTATTGCCCAGGTATGTATTTCGATGAGTTTGCTTGAATTAATATAGCGGATTGGGTTTGCTTTCGATTAACCCTGTTTGTTTTTAATAGATTCAAAACAATTCTGTTGACTTTGAATTATCAGAAATGATTTCGTTATAAATCATGTATGGAAGATTTGTTTTGCTAAACTCGAACACAGCTACGATTTGGTTATGCGATTTTATTGTTCTTAGATTAGTATACATGATTGAGTTGTTTTCGATTCTGTTTGGTTTGCGTTTGAATCAAGGATAGTCAATTGGGTTTGCTTTCGTTTGGTTATGTTCAATAGATTCAAAACAATCCTGTTGACTTCGATTTACCAGAAACGATTCTGTTTTGTTTTGAATAAATATTTTCGTTTGGATTATCATTGCATTCGACCTATACAAAAGATGTGTTTGCTAAAATCATGCAGCTATGTCTTGTTTGATACGATTTTGCAAACGATTGTGTTGGCCCTGAATTACTTCAATTCATCTCTTTTGGTTTGATCCTGAAATGATTATGTACGTCTAAATTAGCACAGTCGTATGTATAATGCGATGAATTCAAAGTTAGATTTGATACGGCTTTGTTAGTTGGGATTTGAACGATCTTGTTAATTTTGTTTTGATTCGACAACGATTTTGTTAAATGCTGAGTCGACATAAACTATTGCATGAAAACTTAACTTGATCGCTTACAGCCTATTTTGATTGACATAGATTCAAACATGATTTCGTTTGCTCTCAATTAGCATAGAAGTTTTGGTTTGAATGATTCGTTTGGTTTTCAATTAGTAATCAAATATTTGTTTAATAGTTTGAATATAATTCTGTTAGTTCTGGATTGATTTGAAACAATTATGTTTTTCAAATTAGACCAGCTACAGAATCGCAAGATTCTGTAGCTAGTCTTAAAATTTAGATTTTTTTGTTAGTTTTACAAATAAAATATCATCTAAACTTGTCTATTCTTGTCCACTTTCAGGTGCATACGAATTTCAATGATCAATTGGGCATGCTGTGGCAGTTTAGGAGATATTTTCTAGATATAGTTTTGTTATAGGTTGTTAGCTTGAGTCATGAATAAAGACTTGGGATATTATCCCCAGATTTTTTGTAAACTGTTTTTGATAATTCCCACAGGGATGTTTTACCCTGTGGTATTTATAAAATCAGTTATTTTTGTAATGAACCAATGATCGATTGTGGGGAGAACCAGACTATGGATTTATGATACAAGCTAGGATGAAAGTTGATGTCTTGTAATAGCTTTAGCTTTCAATATATCAAACTTTTATTTCAAGTTTTCTTCGTATCAATTTGCAATTAATTATCAACTACTTTAGCTATCGTAATTCGTTGCAGGTTGATGTGATTTGGTTTATGTTTTATTCATATCTGATCTCTCTTATTGTAAAAGTACAACATTTACTTTGTTTCAATTTAATGAATAAAGGTTTATCTTCTTCATTAATTGAACTATTCTGTACAAATCTTGCACAGGGATTTATCTAACTGCGATGATTTGTAAATTATAAGATTGTTGTCCTTTTTTATGTCTTGTTTTCCCTGTCATTTATATTCAAAGAGCACTGTAGCTTACTGTTTACGAGAAGCTTGTGGAGAATCTGGTGCCGGTTTCCTCCCACCGAACAGCTGAATCAACTATTGTGTGCAGGACAAACCTGAAGTGTTACTTCAGGTCAGTTTGCCATTTGTTATTTAATAGTTAATTTATTAGTGTTATTTAAGTAGTTTAGATAGATATATATATCGTTCAGATTTATAGTTAGAGTTATTATTTTAGTTTCTTAGCTTAGATAGTTTTTATTTAATTTCTTTCTCACAAAATTATAATAAAAATAAAAAACAATAGTTTTGTTGTCTTAGGACAATTTACAAATGATTTTTGCAGGTTTTCATTTAAATCTGTTATCTGTAAATATTGTATATTTGTAATTGGATCTGATTCTGTTGATAATTGAACATTTAGTTTTATAGAATTATTGTTGTATAGTTTAGGTAATAGACTGTATATATGTACTTCAGATTTGTTTATTAGTTTGTTTTAATTATTGTTTTCATTTAGATTAGTTCCTTTAGTTAGTTTTCTTTCGTTTTCCTAGGACTTAGATCGGCCAACGGAGCCGCTAAACCCGTCAGGGTGGATCATTCCAAACGGCTTGGGTTATTTAGACAACCCCGGACCGAATCCACTCTTCCAGCTGGCGAGCGTTCATTTTCGCCCGTCAATAGGTTGGTACTCAAGCAAAAGGAAATCATACAAATGTTTCAATTTGAGACTCAACAAAATAGTGGAAAGCATAAATGTGACGGTTGATGAGACAAATGGTCGAAAGATAAAAGAAAGTAGAAAAGATTCAGTGGAACAGGATCAGGAAGAAGATTTGAAATAAGAAGAAGTAGATGAAGAATCAAATGAAGAAGAAGAACAACCAGAAGCAAAGAAAGAACAATAGGATATTCAAGTACCTCCAAAGACACCCAACAGACAAGTGCAAAATAATCATCCATCAGATCAAATTATTGGAAATAAATATGAAGGAGTTGAAACCAGAAGAATAATTTGTTCACCAGAACATCAACATCTAGTACTATTTTATACAATTGAACCAAGTAGTTTTGAAGAAGCCAACAAATATGAACACTAGTTCAAGACCAGGGATGCAAATTTAGATCAGATAGAGAAGAATGACACATGTGAACTGGTTCCAAGACCAAAGAACAAGAATTTCATCGGTACAAAGTGGGTCTTCAGAAACAAATTGAATGAGGATGGACATGTTATCAGGAACAAATCAAGATTGGTATACAAAGGATACTCTCAAGTTGAAGGTATAGATTTTGAAGAGACGTTTTCCCCATTTTCCAAGATGGAAGAAATCAAACTTATACTAGCTTATGCATGCTCCAATAATATTAAAGTGTATAAGATGGACATGAAATAAGCATTCCTAAATGGATATCTAGAGGAAGAAGTCTACATTGAGCAACCAAAATGATTTTAGTTATCAGAGAAGGAAATTTATGTTTGCAGATTGAAGAAGGATTTATATGGTCTCAAACAAGCCCCCAGAGCATAGTATTCGAGACTGGACAAATATTTACAACAAAAAGGGTTCAGGAAAGGAAATGAAGAAAACAATCTATACATAAAGGTGGATCAAGACAATATATTTATTATTGAAGTAATATGTAGATGACATTATCTTTAGAAGTGATGATGACAGGATGAGTCAAAAGTTTTCCAAAGACATGCAATACAATTTTTGGATGTCCTTGCTTGGTGAGTTAACCTTATTTTTGGGACTACAGATATGTTAGAGCAACAAAGGTATCATCTTCTCTCATAAAAAGTATATTAGAGAAATATTGAAGAAGTTTGGAATGATAGATTGCAAACTAGTCAATACTTCTATGCAGACAAGTTGCAAGTTGAGCAAGGATGATGATTCCAAGGATGCAGATCAGAGATAGTACATGTTGATTGGTAGCCTACTTTATATGACAACTCGTAGACCAGACGTGATGTAGGAAATTGGACAGGTTGCAAAGTTTCAAGAAGTACCAAAGGAATCACATGTTATGGTAGTGAAGTGGATATTCAGATACCTCAAAGGTACAAAATATTTTGGACTATGTTATCCAAAGGGAAGGATCTATATCTTGTTGACTACATAGATGCAGATTGGGCAGGTTGCATT
This sequence comes from Picea engelmannii, assembly GCA_009831015.1. NCBI lineage: Eukaryota > Viridiplantae > Streptophyta > Pinopsida > Pinales > Pinaceae > Picea > Picea engelmannii. The sequence continues at coordinate 446,473 of ML785956.1, forward strand.
CATGATAGAAGAAGTACAAGTGGAGAAAATTTCTACTTGGGTGAGTGCCTGGTATCATGATTAAGAAAGAAACAATCATCAATATCTTTGTTGATAGCAGAGGCAGAATACATTTTAGCATCGACATATTGTACGTAGGTTCTTTGGATGAAGCGGATTTTGCAAGATATGCAAGTAAAGTATGATGAGCCCATCTCAATACTTTATGAAAACACTAGCACCATTATTATTTCAAAGAATCCAGTGATGCACTCTAAGATGAAGCACATTCTAATCAAGTATCACTTCTTAAAGGAAAAGTCTACAGAGAAGAACATCAAGCTAGAGTATGTCGGGATAAAGGAGTAGATTGCAGATATATTCACCAAACCGCTTGCAAGGGAACCTTTCGAGTATCTTTGACAGAAACTTGGAGTAGTTTCTGCCCCACATTGATCCACTCAGCATCAAGATTAACTGTATAAGGGGAGAGAAACATAAGTATCGAAGAATTTAAAGTAATGAAACTTCTTGAATTCTTTTCATATATACTTCAAGGAATTACACAAGGAAGCACCATGAAGAGAAATGTCTGTAGAGTTAGAAGAGTCTTGTAGATAGGGGGAGCATCCTCAGATGAGAAGTACCCTTTTCCATTGATGTCAAAGGGGGAGAGATAAATATCAAGGCATGGAGAGATAGAGGCATGCAGTCAGGGGGAGAAATGGTCATAGGGGGAGCATGAGCATAAGGATTTCCATGCCTAAGTGTTTCCATCAATTCCAATGGGGGAGATTGTTGGATAATTGGTTTTCATTGATGTCAACCCTTGAAGAATTTTGGTAGCCCCGATGGTGTGGTTTTGGTACCCAAATTTGAATGAATAATATGGATAGAAAGGACAGTGTGAATACAGTAAATACCCTCATAGATGGATATTACTCATCGTGTCATTTTTGGTGATATGCGGAACGCCACGTGGTTCCTCCTGGTTAGGGAGATATTGCCCTTTAAATTTGGAAGCCCCGAAGAGTGGACACAAAGCCCCTAGTTTACTATAAGTATTAGTCAAAGGGGTAAAGTTGTAACAAGAAAACCCTAGAAGACCTAAAATAAGGAAAGGAGTTACCTAGTACAAGTATACAAGCATCTCAAGGAGTCATTCATAAGTAAACTCACACACTTATTTCATTGCTTATGTTTCTTGTGATCTAGTGATATTTTGATAAGGTTGTAGCATATTTTTATGAAGTAGCAAAGAAGGATCGATGACAAAAATCTCGGAGTTACAACAAAACCCTAGATTCTGAGGTATATACGCAGGCCTGTAAGGGAGCATAAGTATGTGAGATGCAGTGGGGGAAAGAGCGTATATACATGGGTTGTAGAAGACAAAGTCACGTACATATGAAAATATCATGAAAGTTTGAACAGATGTTGGTATCGGGTCTCTAGAGTCTGAAAGCAAGTTCACAAGTCAACATTCTACATGTTCAGATCAACTACAGAAGTTTTGGTATGGTCATTAGTTTGTTTTGATGATTATATTTGCTTATGATGTTGTGAATGCTTGAGGCATTCTTGGTATGGTTGGTATTGTACTTGGATATGGTATATGCTAGTTAGTTGTTTGAGTAAGAAACACTCTTATGTATGGTACAACATTGATATGGTTCTTATAGTTCACATCCTTGAGTTGCTTGTACATGGTTGAGGGCTATTCATGTTTTATGGTGACATATGCATGAGGGACATGCATATGGTCTTTGATATGTTTCATTGATGACATGGTATATATATGCATATGGTTGATGGTATGGTATATGGCATAGGTTGTACATGGTTGATTGTCTGGTTCATGATTCACTACTCGTTGCTGATGTATATTTTGGTTCATGATTGATGAATGAGATAGTATGTATGTTGGTATACCCTTGATGCATGGTATGGTATAGGTTTAGTTGGTTGATGATCAGATACATGTTAATGAGACATTGACAATGATAATGATAGAGTTGTGACAATGACAGAGTTTGTGGTAGTGACAGTGGCAGAGTATGTGACATTTGGTCTACATTTTTATTTCAGGGTGACAAGACATGGCAAGGAAAGGTGGTTGTAGCTAGAGAACCTAGGGGGCTGTAGCCTCCTTCTGGTTGGAGCCAAAGAATCAGGGAATTGTAGACTCCTTTAGGTTGGAGCCTAAGAATAGGGGGTTGGAGCCTCCTTCTAGTTGTAGCTGGAGAATCGAAAGTTGGTGCTTCCAATGAATGTATTCTTTTGATATATAAGAAAATCATTATGTGGTTTTCTCCCTTTTGGGTTTCCATGTAAATTCTGGTGTACTGCGTATCTATTGTGATGTGATGTTGTTTATGATTATACTGTTGATGATATATTGAATGCTAATGATAAGCTATTGAATATTGTTGAAGAATAAACTGTGGTTAAAAGTACTATAATTGTTCATTACTGATTCACCCCCCCCTCTCAGTAATCCAACAATTTTTTTGCAAAATAGCCTATGGCCTCGAAATATTATCTTGTTTTTTTAACTATTAAAATAATATACAATCAGAAAATTGTTGTTTGGTGTTTGGAAAGTGTTATTGTTATTGTTATTGTGCTTCTATTCACATAATATCTTCATATCAACTTAATTTCCTAGGCCTAGGAAGCTAGTGTTGTTTGTCTAGTTATGCATATGTTGCATGCTTATTTTTCCAGGATTTTATTGCATGCTTATTGTTCTTTAGTTGTGGATGGATTTTTTCTATAGCGTTTAATGGGTGTTGTTGTTGTGTGATAGACTTTTGGGATGTATGTTTGATGCCTTCTAATGTGCCTTCTAATGGAGACCAAAAGTGTTTTATTTGGTATAAGAGCATAATTTCCTTCCTAAGAAAAAAAGAAAAAATAGTGTTATAACAACCATTTAATACTATAAATATTTTGTGTTGTAGGGAAATAAAGGTTGGTGCATTATAGGCCCATTATGATAGATAATGGACACTATTTTGTCTAAAATCTTGAGCATAGTAGTAAAATATGTACAAATAGTTTATGAAATTGATCTGGATTTATAAATGGAACAAAATGAAATATAGATGTATAGCAAAGAAACATAGAGATATAATACAACTTGAATTTTATTAATAAAGAGAACTTGTTGAAACTAAAAAATGTAGACTAAAACAAACTTGCTCAAATGGTGGAAAATTATATTTGAGAAGAGATGTGACGACTATGCTCATTCACAACAAGATGAGTACAATGAGGCTCCAAAGGAACTTTTGACATAAAACATAAATGAGAAAACCATAGACATCCAAAACCCTAACCCCAAGAGATGAAATTTCAAAAGGTTTGTGGGCCCCGATGGGGGTAGTTGATATGTCAACTTCCCGAGGGTGTAAATTTTGCATAAGATATATGTTTGGGGTGCTCAATACACCATTGGAAAGGTGTAACCGAGGATTAGATATTTCGTTCGACCTAGAATATTCCCTTGGATACATCATGGGCGTTGTTGAGCCCCAAAAACATCATTTAGGGCCTTAAAATGGCCCCGAAAGTTTGAGACCAAAAAAACTGTAAAACAATTGCCAAAATGAAAATTGTTCTTTGATCTAGTGGAATAGGTGGGTGGCCATCAATATCCAACTAAATCAGTCCTTCCCCCTTAGGAAGAAATGGTATCCATTGCGTTGAGTTCCCCCATAAGATGGAGAAACTTCTGCTAATATTAACCTCGGGTGAGCCACTTGCCTTGGTGAAGGAGTTACCCTGATCTAACAACCCGATAAATTTGGATCCTCTATTGGCGATTTCCCTTAATCTGAGTGTCCATGATATGATCAATGGATACCTATTCCATGAAGTTAAGGTTGATAACTGTTAGTTTCAACTTCTCTACAATCTACGATGTGTCCAATAATGGTGGGAAATATGGTTGAAGGAGGTCCACATTAAACACTCGGTGCAGGCCAAGGAAGGGGGGAATACTTAGCTCAAAAGAATTATCACCCACAACCTTGGTGATGGTGTAAGGTCCATAGCAAAGTGGGCGAAGCTTCTGATGGGGTCCTGTAAGGTGCTCTTTCTGCAAATACAACCATACCTTGTCTCCCACTTGAAACTTGTGTGACACCCGATGTTGATCATGGCGTTGTTTGTACTTAGCATTGGCTTTTTGTAAAATATCATGGACTTATTGTTGGATGTGTTGAATCCGTTCAACAAACTTGGTGGCTTTGTCAGCCTTAGATTGAGCATGGGATGATTATGCATGTGTGGATGCAAGGGCAATGCAACATCAATGGGACCCAATGGTTGAAATCCCAACCCCACCTGAAAGGTACTATGGTCAGTCAAGCAATGAAGGGCTCCATTATAGATGTGTTGAACATAGGGGAGACTCTCATCCCATGTGTGTGGATGTTTGGATTTTCACATGCACAAGATATGCGCGATCATTATGTTGATGACCTCTGTCTGGCCATCAATTTGGGGGTGGATTTGGTGAGCTTGGTGTCCAAAAGTTACCAGAGGATGGAGCAGAATTCTTATGAACCTACTATCCTGATCTGATATGATGGTTTGTGGTATCCTGAAGTGTACCCACACCCGTTCAAATAATAGCTTGGCAGTGGACTCCGTTGTGATATTCTTCTTTATGGTTGTTATAATTGCCATCTTAGAAAATTGATCAACCACTACAAAAGCACATCCATTTCCCTACTTGGTTGAAGGAAGCCCTGACTTGTAGTCCATCGAGATGGATTCCCATGGTCTATTGGGAGTAGGAAGAGGGGTGTACATGCCTTGCTTCTTAGTGGTTTGTTTGGAAATGGCGGAGGAAGTGCATGACCTGATATACTTGCTGACAGCCTAGCACCGTTTCGGCCAAAATAAATTATTCTATAGTGCTACCACGATATTTTACATGCCAAAATGTCTTATCATATGACCGTAGTGAGCTTCCCAAATCATCTTCACACGCTCACTTGAAGGAACACAGAGGTGGCCTAGACGGCATAACAATCCGTCCTGAAGATGAAATCTAGTGACAGTTACACATGTGCCTAACATCTGGTAAGTGGTAGCGATGTTAGGATCACTCTTGTATAGTTGGGGCCACTCAGATGCCTCATGGCCAAAGGAGTGGAGCACCGTGGTTAAGGCTGCAAATGGAGGTCGACTGAGGTAGTCAGCGACATGATTGGTGCTCTCTATCTTATATTTGATGTTAATATGGAAATGTTGCAAGTATGTGGACCACTTTTGATGGTAGTCGTTCTGCAATTTTTCTTGTGTCTGCATGAACTGCAGAGGCTTGTGATCAGTGTGGATGATTGTCTCCTTCCCGAGAATGTAGTGCTTCCATTGTCAGTAGGCTTGTACAATGGAATACATTTCTTTGTCATAGGTGGTCAGGTAATTACAGACGACATCTAATAGTGTCTCACTGTGATATGCCACTGGATGCCCATGTTGAGTGAGAACTGTGCCCACGACATAGTCTGAGGCATTAGTCTCAATCTCAAAAGGTTGATGCAGATAGGCTAAGTGTAACATCCAGTTCCACTAGTCACATTTCATACTACTAATTTATTCTTTGAGAACACTTGCAAACAAGTGATCCGGTTAAAACATGGTACATTATGATTATCTATTTTGGTTTATGAATTTAAGCTATGATTGAGTATTGGAATTGATATGTTATTAATATTGATGTATATCATTGACATGTATTATGATGAGTTTCCTGAGTGTACAAGAAATGTGACATGATGAGGATGCTAATGGCATCGACAAACTTCCTTGGACTCCGAATTGAGTCAGGGAGTGGACTATTGACTTTGGTTATGGGTACTTGATTATTATGCATGTGTTATAGGATGATTTCAGATATGGATTTCATGTATATGAGTTATTAATATTATCTTTGTCAGTGGATGCAGGCATGGCAATGCTTGCTAATATGACTCACATATGGAGTAAAGGGTTCATACATAGATATCATATGGATGAGGGAGAGGTGTGGCAACATCCATGTCACAACCTACTAGCACTCTCACCGTGATATTAACCGAAGGTTAACAACTACCTTGTTATGAGAGGTTCATGATGCCATGAGGGAAGATTGAGACAATCACTCACGAGGAATTATGAGGGGTGTGAAATAAGGCATATTAATTATTCCTCTGTAAGCCCTTAGTCTCACACAAGGTCAACAAGTGGAGTATTGACTCCAAGCGTCATAAAACTTCCAAACTAATTCAATTGGCGAGTAACACCCTTGGAGCACGGAGGTGCATATTAAAGGGCACGTCGCAGGATTAATTTATGAGTTAATAAAAATATAGAAGAACTTAGAGAATAAAATAAATACTTAGGACTGGTAGAAAATAGGATATGAAATTAGATAATTTTATATTAATTTATGAAAGGGAACAAAAAAAAAACCTAAGTTTAAATTTTTATGCCTAAACAAGTTATAGAAATGAGTTAAGGGAATTTAGACTAATAAAAACTAGTAAAGGGAGAAATATAATAAAAATTTAGACATGTGCACAATGTGTGCATGAAATTAATAAAGAGGAATTTTAATTAAACTAAATTGTATTCATGAGAGAATGAGTTATCAACATAGAGTTATAATCCTAAGTCAATCAAACTCTAAATATTAACTAAGAAAAGAGTCATAATCAAACTCCAATTGTAAATTAGTTAGGAGACACAATAAAAGAGAAATTGGGGAACTAAGGTACAACTAGGAGAAAATCTAGGAACTAATTGTGGGTGTGAGGGAAAATGCATAATTATTCTAAATTAAAAAGTAATAAACATGTGCAACTTGGGGGAATTGTGACAAGTGTTGAGGGTGAATAATCTCCAATTTGATTATTAAAAATTATTTAATTATGCATGAGATGACAAGTGTCAAAGCAAAATTTCTTATAAAAATAATGGAGAAGTAGGAGGAAAACACCCTATTGTTGGATGAATGAATTGTTGTTAAAATTTATATTCACTAAGTTTACTTGTGTGAGTTGGGCTGCAAGCTTGTGCAAGAGGTGGAAGCCTTTCCTTCTGAGGGCAAGCTTGAGCTAATTTCTGGATCTGAAACTCTATGTGTGACCCCTTTGCGGCTCGGGGAGCTAAGGGGGAAGAAGAGTACCCCTAGCATTGGCTGGGAGGTATCAGTGACGTTGTTTGATTAGAAAGCTAAGGGACATGGCGTAAATTACCAGTTGAAGATCGAGATCGAATATCAGTAAAACTTCTATTTACGGTATTTTATATTTTAGTTACTTGAATTGTCAATAAGAATAATTTTGTATGGTTATTAAATCCAATTGGAGGAGAAATATTATATTTTGTAATGCACACACATGTGGAACTGTTGTCGGGACATTATTATAAGATTGAAATTTATTCCAGAATTGTTGTAGAAATATTGATTAGTTTTTATGAATTTCAAAAATTTGATTAGTAAAGTTGCATACAAGATTTGGAAATGAGTTAGTAAGCATCAAATCTCTGAAAAATTCATAACTCATCTTGTAATCAAACTTTGGGGTGAGGAGGAACAATTTCTTGTTTATCCATTTCATTTAATGCTTAAGAATGATGAATTCAAATGTTACTTTCCCTAAATCCTTTCTAAATAAAATCTGAATCTATTAACTGTTTATGAACCTGTGTATATAAGTTGTTAATTTTGGTATGAACTCTGTGTTCGTACCCTTGCTGCAGTGTTTGCTTATTTCCTTCCATGGTATGTATAGGTTCCTGAAGGTTATATCAATATTCTCCCTTCCTTAATGGTAACGTAGGATAGAGAAAGTGTGAAACCTAAAAAAAGATGGGAGCTTTGGAGAGAAGGCGTTGGCAAGAAGGTGTTGGTGTACAAAAATTTTAGGCGAGATTCTATCTTTAAACATTTTTTGAACTTGAACTCTGATCTTCATGGCAGATTACTTTGTTTAGTACTCGGTATTCACTGGCAGTCACTTTTGTAGCCTCTACTCAAGAGTGGTTTTTTCCCTGACATTCTGGCAAGAACTTTTTGTTGTTTTCTCAGAAGCCCTGTTCGGGGCCCCACCTTCTTTTGGTGTTTTCTTCTCTCCTTTTTCAAATACTCGATCCACCGGACCCTCACTTTGATATTGCCAGGTTCCTTACTTTTTTTCTTCTTATCTGTTTGGTGGGAACATTATAAATAATGTATGGAACTCCCAGTTTTCTTTCAGGTACCACAAACAAGGTCGTTTGGGAGAGTGATCAACTCAACCATCTCATTGGAAATCTAGGAAAAGACAATGGCGGAGTTCCACTTGGTATTTTTCCACAAAATACTACAACTAAGTCTTCTATGCCTTCCTACTTGGCTTCCTCTAGGGTGGATAAAAAGAACGATAACCTTTCTGACTCTGCAGGCCCGGTTCTTCACTCAGAGGGTCACCCGACTCCTGTTACTAACTCTCACAAGACTTGCACCTACATTTTTCCTTCCAACAATAGACTGGGTACAAGTTCTCGACAGAGTCTTCCTGAGACTACTCATATTTCGGCACTACACTCTCCTACATTTCACAACTCAAAATCTATAAGAAACAAGACCTCAGGTGAGATCTGGAAGCCGAAGAAACAAAGGAGAAGACTGACGATTGGGATGGATGTCGGGTTGGAGGAAACATGTCAACTATCACTCTGTGCTTTAGTTGGACGTTTTGCCTACAAGTATAGGTTCTCTACCACATTCAAAGACTAGATGTAGACCCACTTGTTTTCCATCCTAGGCTATCTGTCGAAGCACTAGACTCTCAATTTCGGTTGGTTTGGTTTAGTCTTCAACTCTCCAGAATATGTTGAACTTATTCTCTCCATATTTTGGGAATTTGAAGGAGGTAGTATCATGTTAAAGAGGTGGCACATAGGCTTTAACCCAGCCACTGAATACTTCATCCTACACCACATTTGGGTCCTGCTACCCGGTCTTCCTCTTAACCTATGGAACAAGCCATCTTTGAAGGCGATTGGTAATCTTCTTGTCTGCTTCTTGAAATTTGATTAATAGTGCCTCAACTCACGTGACAAACGAATGGCCAGAGTCTTAGCTGAGATTGAAATTCATGTAGGGTTAATGGAGGATCTAGAACTTGAGTGGCGTGGGCAGGTAATGATCCAACGCCTCGACTACCTGGGGATCCCCTTCTGATGTTCACAGTGTCGGAAGATGGGCAATCTCATAAATGACTATACAAAGGGGACAATCTTTGGCAAACCTGAGGACTCTATGGATGATCCACTCACTACTACCTATATGAGTGAAGAGGAGAATGTTGGCCTGACTGCTACTCCAGGAGATATAAGAAAAATTCCACTTGACGATACCATGGGATCACTTGTTGGTAATCTGATATCGTACTTCCCTACTCTTTTTTCTAAGCTCTCTCTCTGGGAAAGGGATTTTTTAGAAAATTCTACTGATCTGCATCATGTGAACACCTCTGCACTCTCCACCTTCACCTCTGAACTTAACTCAATTAGTTTACAATTCCCTACTATAGAAGAAACTCCCTCTGCCCCTACTTGTGCTACTCGACAACCTTCTCCATTGAAAAAATTCTTACACCCTTCTTCCCCCTCAAATACTCCTCCTTTATCCATCACCTCTTAGGATACCATTGAACCTCTGGCAGTGAATACTTCCCTAGAACCCTTCCACACTGACTCAGAAAATCCAAATATTCTTCCCTCATTTTGGGACATTGATGTCCAACAGCAGACTTCAACCATTTCACATAGGGTTCCCCCCCCCGATCCTTCAGACCATTTGAAGTTTTCAGACCCCAACACTATTTCAAACTTGCCCAATCCTTCCTATCCCAATTCTTTCGATCTCATCCCTATTCTGACTTATTGGGGCTTGGAGGCACTACAGGGGACTACCTCTTTCCTTCCCTCACAACCCTCACCTACTTCAGGAATCCTCCAGGAGAATCATCTAGCCTGGTCTCATGGCTTGGGAATGGAGATCTCCCCGATTAAAACCCGTAGTGCTCGAAAGAAGGTAGGACTAATTTCTTCCTCTACCAATCTGCACTCAGCTTCAACTTATGATACAGGGGCGCTTAGAGGCATTAAATCCCAAGCCAGAGAAAAATCATGATCCTCCTCTCACTTAACATCAGAGGGGTGGGAGGGCCCCATAAACTGCCTACTTTGCGCAGACTCCTTGACATTTACAAGCCCGACATCATCTTTCTCCAAGAAACGTTGGTGGATGAAGAAAAAGAACGAAAAATTATTTTTTCTCTCTGTCCCTCCTGGATGGTCTGCGCTCTCAGCTCTGTGGGGAAGTCGGGAGGACTTCTCATTGCTTGAAATCCACACATATTTGAACTTGAAGCATTTATGTGTGTAGGTCGAATCCTTCTCACAGGTTTACATCTTCCCAATAATAAAAAACTCTCGCTCATCAACTCTTACGGGCCTTGTTCTGACCGCAGAGCATTTTGGAATCGTGTTCAAGCCAACGGAATGCTTAACTCAGACTCTCTCATTCTGGCGGGGGATCTCAATTTTACCATAGGAAATGAGAAAATTTGGGGTGTTTCTACGGCTAATGATCCCCTGGGAGGATTATTCTCGAACTTCTTCACCAATAATCAACTAGTAGATATCCAACCGGCCGATCGGGTGCCCACTTGGCGCAATGGCAGACAAGGGAATCAAAGCATACCAAAACGCTTCGATAGATTTTTTATCTCAGAAACACTTATGACTGATTATGTTCGATATAGATCCTTTTTTCTCGGACCATGCTCCGATCCTCTTTCAATTGGCTTTTGTCCACAACAAATTTACTTACCCTTTCAAATTTAATGCAACTCATTTGGGTGAAGAGTCTTTTTGTGATATAGTGCGCTCCATTTGGGTTTCACCTTAGGTTACAAACGAAGCTGGTGCTCAACATAGGTTGACTGCCAAACTCAGTTACTTAAAATCTCAAGTGAAGACCTGAATCACAAAAAAGAAACAGTTGGAAAGCCGTAACTTGGTTTCTCTTGAAGCTGAGTTTGTTGAACTCTTAAAATTAAGCCTCCACACCAGTCCAACTTCTGATCTGGAAAAAAAATTAAAACTCTGTGAACCTGAGCGTAATAAACTTTTGTTGGAGGATGAAGAACATTGGCATATGAAAAGAAGGGCCACGTGGATAAAATCTAGCAATAAAAACGCAATTTTTTCCCATAATTTTGCCAGCCATAGACGCAACAAAAATCACCCGTGGGAAATTCTTGACGACGAAGGCCAGTCACACCTCGGTCAAGATGCCATCAAAATGTAAGCAAAGCAACACTTTCCCTCCTTTTTCAAAGCACCAGAACAGAACACGATAGTTTAACAAATCAACTTAGTGAGATTGTACCCCAACTTGTTTATGGCAGAAGACATCTTCCTACTAGAATCAGTTGTTACAAAAGAAGAAATATTTGAGGCACTAAATGGTATGACCAAAGAAAAATGTTCGGGTCCTGACGGGTGGATAGTGGAGTTCTACATTTCATTTTTTGATCTATTTGCAGATGACCTCCTATCATCCATTGAAGAATCTCGTCTTAAAGGAGTGGTCATTAGATCACTTAATTCAACTTTATTGCATTGATTCCAAAGGTGAATGGCCTAGACACCTTCGGTGATTTTCGATCGATTTCTCTTTACAATCTCAGCTACAAAATCATTACTAAAATACTTGCCACCAGAATTCGTCCGATTTTTCTCGTTCTCTTGCCGAGGAACAGTTTGGCTTCTTAAAAGGAAGACAAATCACTGATGCGATAGGAACAGCTCAAGAGTGTCTACACAACATCAGAGAAAAAAGACTGCAGGCACTCATCCTTAAAATCTCCTTAAAAAGAGACTATGACACTATCAATTGGGATTTTCTCAGACTTGTATTATTATAGAGTGGTATTGGTATTCCGACAACCAACTCAATCATGGGTTGTATCACTTCGACGACTTTTGTTGTTTTGATAAATGGTGAGCCATCAGATTTCTTTCACTATGAAAGGGGTCTCAGGCAGGGCTTCCCCCTCTCGCCTTTATTATTTGTTTTGGTTATGGAAGGATTGAGCTTGGCTCTCAAACACAAACAAGATGAAGGACTTCTGATAGGTATCAAAGTTTCCAGATATATCCATATTTTTCACCTTTTATTTTCTGACGATATTTTAATCATGACTAAAGCTTCCATAGAAGAATGGAAGGAGATCAACATTGTTTTGCATCTTTTCTACAGTGCTACGGGCCTCCATATTAATGCCCATAAAACAACACTCCTACATTTTGGTTTCAACCAATAGGTACTTGATGGCTTTAAAGAACTATTTCATTTCCAATTTCAAGATCTGGAGAAAGTTTTTATGTATCTTGGATACTTTTTGAAGATGGGGTGATACAAGACAGAGGACTGGTTATGGCTCTTAGAAAAATATGATAAGAGATTAAGACTCTGGTGTAACCGAGGCTTGACCATTGGGGGTCGTCTTGTCTTGATCAAAGCAGTCATTGAGAGCCAATCTGTGTATTGGATGGATTTATCAACCATTCCCACCACTATTCTTCATAGAATATGCCAACTCACTTTCAGATTCCTTTGGTCTGGCGGTAAAAATAAGAAAAAAATCCATCTTTCTAACTGGACTCACATTGCCTGCCCTAAATCCCTTGTTTTGGCAGAGCTTTGGCAGCCAAAATTCTCTGGAGAGCTTTAATGCACGATGGCCTCTGGCACCGAGTTCTCAAATCTAAATATTTTCCATCCTGCTCAGTTGACAATTGGCTCTGTTTCTTTAGCTTCAATAGAGCCAAAGGGTCACAGTCCTAGTTACACCTATTAAAATCTGCCCACATAATCCTCCATTGGATTGCCTGGAGACCTAGCTCGGGGCATAACATTATGGTGGGACGTGACTGCATTCTGGGCATGGGCGAATCTGTTATCTTATCGGATGATCTTATCAGACTTATCAACTATCTAGGGATATATCACCTCTATCAAGCTGCTGAAAACAACCGATCGGGCTCATCTACATCTTTTTGGCTCTCTGGAGCGGCTTTAAACCTTTTTGGAAAAAATATGATGGAATGGGAATTATTTAGACGCGGCTTCATCAACTCAGGCGTTCAGTTACATGATTGGCTAGACACTTTAATATGGACAGGTGGAGACCAGTATGGAACTACCTGGGTTAAAAAAATTTATATGGCGGTGGAAAAAATGAAATGGACACATACAATCAGTGGCTGGAAAAAGGCTCTCTGGTCATGGGCTTGCCCACTAAAAATCAAAATCTTCTTTTGGCTTGTTGTTGCAAATAAAATCATCACGTGGGAGGTACTCCAGCGTAGAGGCTTCACAAGACCAGGCTTTTGTATCCTTTGCAAAAAAAACTATGAAATGACTCACCATCTACTAGTCGATTGTGCATTCACTGCGGTGATTTGGAACAGAATACAATTTCTCCATTTCCCTTGTTTTACTTGGTCATGGTCGGGTACTAGTCTTGAAGATTGTCTCATTTCCTGGCACAAACAAAACAAAACACTTACAACACTACCAGCTTTCATATGCTGGTTTGTGTGGCAGGAAAGAAATTCAGCGTTATTCGATGACCAACAACCTTCCTTAAAGCGGGTAGTCTATCGTGTCACAACTGCCCTGCATGATTATAAAGAGATTCCGAGAAGCATAAATCGGAAAAAGGGACATCCCAGCCACAACTAGAGTGGTCTGATTGCCTGGTTTGATGGTGCAGCTAAGTCTTCGGGCCAGAACAGTGGTGCAGGAGGTATTATAATGTTGAATCGACATTGTAGTTACAAATGGTATTTCAATTGTGGCCAAGGGACAAATAATAGAGCGAAACTGTTGGGAGTCTAGGATCTTCTCACGCTTGCCTCTCGATTATCCATTTATTCAATCCTAGTTCAGGGCGACTCCAAGATCATTATTTATTGGTTAAAGGAAAAGGGTTGTCTCCAAGTGGTCAACTTAGAATGCTGGAAACTTAGAATAAGAAACATTATTGGCCTCTTCCAACCTATCTCCTTTACACATGTCTATAGAGAAAAAAATGAAGTGGTGGACAGACTTTCAAAGCAGGTTCTTCTAAAAGATCCTGGAAAAATCTATTACTTTCAATGCGTTGAGGAACATGAGGGTCCTCTTCGTACACTAGAAATTTATTAGATTTTGATCTTTACTTATTCTCATTTGTAGAATTGATCAATTCAGTACCTGAGTATTAGGTTGCTATTGTGCCTCTTGGTTACACTTATTTTTATGTACTTCTCATTCAACATATGACAGATTGGTACCTTGCTGCACTTGATTTCTGACTATTAGATCCCCCTTGATTTGCACTTGAAAGGGGAACACATCTCCTGTGTTTATTCCATTTTTCTGGGTTCAATGTACAGACCAGTTTATATTACTCATTTAATATAAAGAGAAATTTTTCTGGGAAAAAAAAAACCTGTAAAAGTCAGATAACGTATTTTAGAATTGATTAAATTAGTCTCCCTTCCTTAATGGTAACGTAGAAGTCAACTGTATTTTAATAACTTCTCCATATTGTATTAAGATACACTTGTTATATAAAAATACATTTAGGGTATCATATAAGAAATGGTGGTTACTTTACAAAAGAAGATGATTTGAGTTAAAAGTTTTATTCTAGTAATTATTATTAAATGTCTTATATTTAGTTAAGATTGACATCAACAAAGTATATTAATGTATCATTAATGATTATGTTGTGTCAATCATTAGAAAAGGGTTATAATTATAATTTTTATACTAAAGAATTATTTTAATTATTGATATAGAAAGGGAATTGATATTAATGAAATGTGTGAAGGTTTTCTTTTAAAATTTCATATTGATATTGATATTAACAAATTATATTATGGTATATCTTATTGATTTTATTTTAAGCATCTATATAATTAACGGTTAGGAGTTAAATATAGGATAATGAAATTTTATTGTTGGTTTTTTTAATACATTTTACATCTGAGTATAATATACATGTATGGATCCCTATCTCATTGATAGAAACAAAAACTTTATTTTTTGTTTCTATGTCATTGGTAAAAGTTGAGGTGATTACTAAATCCTTGGAAGCGTAATTAACTTACGCAATGTATTTAAATTATATAATAAATTAGTGCGCTAGTTGCACATGTAAAAGTCGGAAGTTGATAACATCTTACTTTATTTTACTTTTGGATAGACCTTGTTGAGAGACAATCCATTTGTAGTTCTAAGAGATGTTTGGGTGCATTGTAAAAACAATTGGTTGATTAAATAAATGTTTGATGGTCTTAATAACGATTATATGTGAATTTGTAAGTTATGTCATGTCGTCAATTGAATAATTGTCTATTTGAAAATTTCTTATTTAATTATGTACAAAATTTCTTTTTTACCCTATGTTATCATGCAATGTTTATAACATTGTAGTTTCTCAACCGTTTTGATGTATCTAGAGGGTCATTACAGTAAGGAGAGTATTGGATTTGAGCATAAACGATTTTTTAGATCATCGAACGTTTGTTGTTGGGACTTTCCCCACACAAACTTTTCCTTGCCACCACCTTTGGTCACTTGGTTGAGGGCCCATGCAATATGGGAGAATCCCAACACGAACCTGTGTTAGAAGTTGGCAAGTCCTAAGAAACTTTGAAGGTCAGTTAGTGTGGTCGGGGATAGTCAGTCACGAATGACTTGGATCTTTGTTGAATCCACATCCACACCATGCTCATCAACAATGAAACGTAGTTATTGGACCCTGTGCATGTCGAAGGAGAATTTTTCCAAGTTAGACTATAGCTTGTGTGGTTGTAGAGTGTGAAGGAACTGTTGAATATGCTGCAAGTGTTCTACCCAATTCTTTCTAAAGATGAGGATATAATCTAGATATACCACCAAAAACGAATTGGTGAAAGGCCAAAATATATCATCCATCAATCTCATGAAAGTTATTGGAGCATTTGTCAAACCAAAAGGCATGACTAGCCATTTGAAAAGACCTTATTTGGACTTGAAAGTAGTCTTCCATACATCAATTGGTTCTATTGGGACCTGGTGGTAGCTAGACTTTAGGTAAATCTTATTGAAAAAATTGGCTCCCTTGAGCTGGTCAAGAAGATCGTCAATTATGGGAATTGGGTACTGGTTTCTGAATGTGAATTTTTTAGGGCCTTGCAATCAATGCAGCTTCGCTAAGTGCCATCTTTCTTCTGCATGAGTACAATTGGGCTTTCACAAGGTAAGGAGTTCGGATATATGTGCCATTTTTGAAGCAAATCCTGGATCTTTCTCTTTATTTCCTCATTTTCCATTAGGGAGGGGTGATATTTTGGCCTATTGGGTAGAGGTGCACTAAGGGTTAGCTTGATTGAATGCTTGACCTGACAATGCAGCGTTAGCCCGGTGGGTGAGGAGAATATGTCTTTGTATTCTTCCATGACCTTGTCCACCTGATTCTGCTGCATGGAGAGGCCCTGTGTAGAGGACATGGATGTGACTACGACATTCTGTTCACTTTGAGAGAAAATCATGAAGAAGAAGAATTTCTCAGTCTAGGAAATGACCTTCATGCATTGCTTAGCAGAGATCAAAGAAATGGTAGTAGGCGGAGCTACCTCTGGTATATTGTACAATTCTCTACCCAAAGTAATAATAACAATGCAAGGTTTAGACTCATATACAACATGTTGTTTCCACAAGTATGGTTGGATTAAAAGAACATCACAAAATTCAAGGGGGGAAATATCACACAATACCTCATCCTTGAAGGGCTTGATGTCGTAGGGCAGACAACACTGTTGGTTGATGCAAAGATCTCTTCCTTGAAATAGCCACCCAATGGTGTAGGGTTGTGGGTGTGGTGTCTTCGATAGATTCAATTGTTTGAAGACCTATGCTAAGATCAAGTTCTTTTAACTTCCACTATCGACAATGAAATGCAACAAATCACCCTTCACCCACATATGTGAGTGAAAAAGACATTCACCTTCCTCTGATTCTTTTGGTTCACTTGGTTGGGCATTGGTGGTAGTGATAGTGGAACTAGATTTTGCATCAATGATATGCTTCCCCTTGTCTGGATCTGATTAAGAGTCGAAACCTACCTATGACTTTAAGGATTTCATCCTAACCACCAATGACTACTTTGAGTGACATTCATTTGTGCTATTCCAGGGGATTTTATGGAATTCACACCACTTCCCAGTGTCTTTCTTCATCTTCTCATTACCCTTAGTTATTTGTGGCTTGGACTGGTTGTTCTAAAGGGGTCCATTCTTGCTTTGTCCTTTGTTTTGTGGGTTGGGTTCGCCTTTTCCCTACTTCTGTTGCGAGGAATTTGCAGATCCAAACTCCCTCTTCTTCTATTTAAATTTATGCTCAATTTTGACAAAATATCAATAAGTCGCTCCCAGTGATGAGATGTCCAAAAAATCCATTTATGTTTGGATGTATTTATGCAGACAACCGTGGTACTTGAGCACCAGATGTCATTAATATTCTTTAATACCCAGCTTGGTGTGCAAGGTATGGAAGATATTTTTGAACTCTGGTATTGTTTGGTCCCTTTCTTGTCGCAGTGTGGTCTATTTCATATACTGGTCATCATAACTTCCAACAAGGTAGTATTGTTCCTTAATAACATCCCTAAAAAAATCCCAAGCGGGTGAGACCAAAAATATTGTAGATTCCTCAATGGCCTTTTTCTCACAATAAGTCTCCCACCAATCCTTGATAGGGGGACAACCTTAAGGAGTGAAAAGGTAATATTTTCTCCATTGAAAAAATTATGGATCGAAAAATACCCTTCTAGCAAATTCAACCATTTATCTACAACATCCGCATCTATTTGTCCTTCAAATAAGGGGATATCAAAATTGGCTTGTACCTTGAAGGGGGCGATGCCTCCAAAGTGGTCGCTTGATGAAGATGTGTCGCCTGTTGTCGATTGCCGAAGGATATATGCAAAGTTATCCATCATATCGTTCTTTTATTGCACGAGGGATTCCTTGAGAAATAATTTTAAAGGATCTCATGCTCCATCGTCTCTCGTTTATTCCACCATGGGAGGTCATCGTGATCGTTGGGGATGGTCTTGTAAGGGCTCAACTACTTTGAGTCCCAACTCCTTGTACCCTGACCTCATTGGGGACATTCATAGAGAAACAAATAAAGAGCAGACCTCTCTGATACCATTGATCCATATTTATAAATGGAACAAAATGAAATATAGATGTATAGCAAAGAAACACGCAAAGATACAGTAAAACTTGAATTCTATTAATAAAGAGAACATAGTGAAACTATAAAAATGCAGACTGAAACAAACTTGCTCGAATGGTGGCAACTTATCTCTGAGAAGAGATGTGACAGCTATGCTCATTCACAAGAAGATGAGTACAATGAGGATTCAAAGATATTTTTAACATAAAAAATAAATGATAAAACCATAAACATCCAAAAACCTTACCCTGGGAGATGAAACGCCAAAAGGTTTACGGGCCCTGATGGGGGTAGTTGATATGTCAACTTCCCGAGGGCGTAACTTTTGCATACGATCTTTGTTTGGGGTGCTCGATACACCGTTGGAAAGGTATAGACGAGGAGTACATAATTATTTAAACCTATAATATACCTCCAATCACATTCTTGGCGTTGTTGAGCCCAAAAAACATCGTTTAGAGCCTCAAAATGGCACCAAAAGTTTGGGACCCAAAAAACTGCAAAAAAAATGCCAAAATGGAAATTGTTCTTTGAGCTAGTGGAATAGGTGGGTGGCCACTGATATCCACCTGGATTATAAATATTCTCAATAGTGATATTCCCTATGCTAGTAAATCCTTTTCTATTTGTGTAAAAGAAAAATTGGGCCCTTTCTAATAAAAGGATTGATATTTTTCATTGTGTGAAGATTCCTTGAAAGGAAAAATCATCCTTGAAAGATTTTTTTTTGAACCTCAATTTGAAATCAAATTTGATGTTTTATGAACCTTGAAAAATATATGTAAATCAATTTGGTTGGCTTATGAAAAAGACCAAGGTCAACTTGCAAACCTTTGCATAGATATATTATGGAAACCAAATTCTTGTTTATTTTCCTTTTGGTTAATGATAATGGTAATTATTATGACAGGAAATATTGATCTTTCCTACAATCTTTGATATATGTTGTCGCCATGTGTTCTTGTGTAATGCATGCATGGTGCCTCGTGGTAGAGACAAAATGTATTATTTGTAAAAGAGTAGAAATTCCCTTGTAAGAGAAAATTGACCTTTCAAGAGAAAAATTGCAGTTGTGAATGACTTTGTTTCTATTTTGAGCATTTCAATTGTTAATAACATAGTGCATGGATTCTTTATGAAATATTTCATGATAAATGAAGCTTGTAGGTTAAGTGATTTTATGTGATAAGTACAAAATTCAAATGCTAGTTTGTAAACCTTCATGTGGAGATGCGATCAATATTGAATCATTGTTTGCCCTCATTTTGTTTGTTGATAATACTACTTGCTTTGATAGATAACAAGGATATTTTTTTAAATTTATTCATGAATGTTGTTTCTATGTGGTTTTTTTTTCCATGTGTACATGGTGCCTTGTATTAGAGGCTAAAATAATTGTTTGTACAGAAGCAAAATTTCTTTTCTAATCAGAGCATTGGAATTTGTCTTTGTCTCAAGATCTCTAGAAAGGAAAAAATTTGCTTCAAATATTCATTTCTTTGGAGAATATTGAGCACCTAGGAATTTCAACTATCAGTAATATAGTGCATGGACAATTTATGCAAGATTACATGGAAAGTGAAGATTCTAGGTTAAGTGATTTGCACAAATTAGTTTTAAGTACAAAAGTTAAAGTCCAATTTGCAAACCTTTTGATGTGAGTAGGAAATCCCGCTTACAGACTTAGCATTCAAGGGCTCTAATCATGCATGCAGAAAATGACCATTTAAAGGCCTCTACTTTTTCCTATTCTCCCAATACAAAACCCCACATTCATGCAATACAAAGGTGCAAACAAGATTAGGTAACTCTACCTTAAATCCTTTGTTTGATGTCTATCCCTTCACTTTCACTCGCTCCTTGACTGCAAGCCTCCTCCTAAAGATGGCCTGCATTCACACATGGACAAAGAGTTGAAAACATGCATTTCATATACTAATTGATGGGTTAGATGTGACAATATCATAAAATAAATACACAATTTGAACACATGACATGGTGGGACGAAAAAAGTATTCCTTTTTGTATTAATCTTCACAAGAGTAAACTTACAATATGTGGTTGACACTGCTTCTCGAACATGGTCCTGGGCTCCTCTTCACAACGCACCAACTAATCAACCTCACAATACAATTGCAGGAAATTGGGGCAAAGGGGGGATAAATTTGGGAAGAGTTTCTATTATCTTCTTCTTCTTCTTCTTCTTTCAAATGGGACCCCTACCCCTTCTTTTATAGGTAGTTATCCAGTTGAATGACTGGCCATAGGCAGTCAAATGGTTTTATCAATTTCCTGAAACTCTATTTCCCATTTGCAACTTTCCATTTTTCGTGCTTTTGTTAGTATACGCGGGTTGTAGAGGGCCTCCAGGCATATGGATGTGTGCATACACGGGCTGTATAAGGCCAGGGCGCGTGTGGCTCAAAAAAGAGGGATTTTTAGAAGAGCTTGGCTCAAGAAATTGGAAAATAGTAGGGCCTAAGGCCAGGTATGCAGGCTGGATGCAAATTAGGATTATAACAAATGCCCCCTAAAGTGTGAGGTCAGAAGAGCATCTGATGGCCGAAATACTTTACCAATATTTATCAACATGCCAAGTGAGTGAGCCCAGGGACCAGTATTCAGGAGATGCCATCTGTAAAAAAAAATTTTGTCTCTCCAAGGCAGGCATACCCATGCTCGGGATAAAAAACTAAAATCATGGTTGCCAATCAAATACACTGCAGATCCATGTCATATAACTATAGAAAGTGTAGCCACGAGCAATACACAGCATATCTACATCTCAAAATCAAAAGATATACAAGTATAGTATCCATCTTCAAGAAGCTAAGTGTCGTTTGATGGTTGGAGATGATGCTTTCAAAGCTCGAGCAACAACTTCAAGATATTCAAAACTTGGGTAAGAGTGTAATGTGAGTATACAACTTCACTACCCAGAGGTCTACGACAGCTCGTCATGAAATAGAGAAGAGGATCCCGGTGATCAGGCAGAGAACTTCATTGATTTTGAACAAGGATTTTGAATGGTGTTTTAGGATGGTCGGGCATGAGGACAAGAGACAAACTGCAGAGATACCGACACGAGCTTGGTAAAAAATTCCCTTGGACAGTAGCACAACAAATGATGAGACTCGGGCAGCATGATATTGACATAACTTGATGATGTAGGAGGCAACGCCAACTCTCCATATGTTCGGAGGAATAACCAAACGGAGGAGGACACGACTCTATGAGAACAACTTCCTAAGGTCATACTATATCCCAAATCTTTGACGAACAAACGGAAAGATGTTCTTTGTCCAAGGGTGACTCATTGTGCTGCCAAAAAATAAAATACTTTTCCCTTCCTCTTTTTGGGGTATATTTGATTTTTTTTGGCTTTTTCAATATTTTTTGAAAATCTTTGAAAAAGGAATAAAAGAATTTTACGTTACAAAGGAGGAATGAGTGTTCCAATCATACTAGTTCCAGGCGCAAGGAACACATTGATGCTCAAAGCAAAGGGACATATGCAGAAAAGGGACACTCGGAAAAAACCTCCATGGGCCAAAGGTGTCAAGATGCAGAGGAAAAGTGCTACAGGGCTTGTGAATAAGGCATGCATCAAATGGTTCAATTGAGAGAAACATGGAGCCAGCATTAGGCCAAAGACACAGGTATGCAAATGTGATTAATAAGACACGCAATGGTAAATTCCTTTGATGTAAGTTTAACGAGCCCATAGAAGGTAAGCTCGGTCGATTTTTCATTTTTAGAGAGTCTGAAAAAGCGTAAAAGAAGACTCCACTAGGGTACCTTTTTCGAAAATAGTCTAGTAGGTTCGAAAAAGGGGTAAACTAGCACTGAAAAGACGACTATTCAAAATCATTTTAACGAGTGTGAAAAAGACAAGATCACTCGGCAATCTTTTCATTTTTAAGGAGTTCGAAAAGAGCTTAACTATGGCCTCTGTAAAGGATGTTCTTCTTATCCATTTAACGAGTGTGAAGACACAAGGTCACTAGGCGATCTTTTCAATTTTAGGGATTCTGAAAAGAGATTAATTATGGACTCTGTGGGATGTTCTTATTGGCCATTTAATGAGTGTGAAGAAATAAGGTCACTCGACGATCTTTTCAATTTTAGGGAGTCTGAAAAGAGATTAACTATGGACTCCGTGGGTGTTCCTTTTTCGTAAATTTAGTCCCTCAAGCCCGAAAAAATGGGTAAAATTATACCTGGGGATACTCTTCTAGGGAACCGAATCTCCTAGACTATACCTTTGTTCGTACACTTTGACCATCCAGACCAAAAAAGGGGTAAACTACCACCGGACAGACGTGCCTTCAAATTTCAGTTTAACGAGCGTGAAAGAGAACAAGATCACTCGACAATCTTTTCATTTTTAGAGGGTCTGAAAAGGGATTAAAAGAAGACCCGTTTAAAAATTTGGGAGTCTCGAGGATGAGGACAAGAGTGATAAAGAAACATGTAGATGAGGCTCAAACTCATAATCAGGACAAGACTAACAGGGACTCTCAAGCCTATAGTCATTACCAACATCATGGATGCTGAAAATGCAAGCAGAATCTAGCTAGGGCATCCATGAAGGGGAAGGCTCTACCATGGAATTATGACACTTCTAAAGCATCAAAGAAGGTTCTGTGTCACAACTCAGTGGGTTAAATCCTATGGAAAAGTGATAAAGACAACGAGATACAAAAAGTGGAGGTGGAATCCTAACTTAAATGCTCAAGTTGAAAAAATGATATTTTTACCGAAGGGCCTTCAAAAGTGACCCAAAACTTCCAAAAGATTCCCGATACCCGAAGTGACCTCTATCGTAACCTTCCCCAAGAAACTCTTGAACCATACTAAATGATTTTCAGTTTAGAAAAAAAGACAAGGGGGTCCAAAAAAATGACAAAAAGGGGCCAAAAAGTCTATAAATAGAAGCTGGCAGCTCATTATCACCATTGTTGATTTGGGAAATTGACTCTGGAGCTAAAAAAACCCCTTTGATAAAAGTGTTGATTCTGGGAGTTTTAGTGGACGAAACGAACTTCCGATTGGACCAAGTAAGTACAAATTCACTCCTCTTGCATTTCAATTTTTATTTTATGCATTTTATTTCATTTTTGGGGGGGGCGTCGAGCTTTAAAAAGGGTCGGCCCTAGGCATATATGGGTTGTCTTGGGACAGCATGCGTGTAGAAGAATTACTGCATGTGTGCATACGCAACTGTCACCACTGTAGCTCGCGTATGCCCCCAATTTTGTGAAAAAAATTAAAAAGCAAGATCTAATTCCCCTCCTGAACTGGTACTTGCAGGATGTATGTTCACTAGAAAGAAAGAGAGCATGAAGACATTGAAATTTTGGTTGATGAGGACCCTGGTGTGATTGTTGCATTGACTCAATGTGGGCTAAAGAAATTCTACCAGTGTCCATTCATGTGGGCACAACCGAGGCTATTGAATGCCTTGATAGATTATTGGCACCTAGATGCAGAGGCCTTCATGCTTGAAGGTCAGTTGTTGACTCCGACGACAGAGGACATATACTTCTTGATTGGCCTCTCGAGGAGAGGGGAACTAGTCAAGTTCCACACATTTCCTTCAGGGCCTCATAACATAGCAGAGCTGATTGGGCTCCATTGTGAGGAAGGGACTGACAAAGTGGGCACACAGGTGTTGATCAACAAGATATCTAACCTATCACTGAAAGTGATAGTACTGTTGATTGGGCGGATCACTGGATCTGCTGCACTTCACCAAGTGTCCTGAGCACACATGCATTGTGCGGTGTAGTGCTTGAATGCACATGTGTTTGATTGGAGCACAACATTACTTGACTGCATGAAAAGGAAGTTGACTAAGTGTCGCATGTAGAGGCACAAAAAATTCGGGTTTGGGACCATACTTTGTGCATTCTTCTTCGAAAGGATGCCTAGTATTAGCCCTCGAGAGATAGTATGAGAGCACACAGCCACATTCCTAGTCATATGTATATGGGCGGCACTGTTGTCGCGACAGGGTGGTGGAAGGACCGTGGAGGCCTTCGATGACAAGTTCTTCGACTATTGGTCTCACCAAATTCCAGCAATAGAAGACTATCCATATGTTGGCATTGACTTTTCCAGAGACCCGAACATGGTTGTTCCTCCTGGAGCAGTGCAAGGAGAGTTGAGTAAGTTTTTAATTTTCATATTTTTTTATTTTTATTTACTTTTATATATATCATTTTATTTTTTTGTGTGTACCAGAGTATCTGACAATGATTTGTTCGTTATGTTCAGACGTGGGACTAGTGCATCCAACGGATTTTTCGAGGACTAGACGACGTCCTCGTCCAAAGGTGAGAGCAGCCAGAGTCTTCAGACCGGAAGGAGAAGAAGGGGGGCCTCAACCTGGGGAGGCTGAGAGAGTTTTGAGGTGGGTAGAGTAGAACCTTACCACTCTTACTCGTGTTGTGCCTATGGCAGAGATTGAGGATCTGCCACCCTCTATGCAGCCTCGCGTAGTTGGGGTGCCACAGACTTGGGTCATAATTTTTCATCATTTGGAAAACGTCATTGTACACTACGTCCAGGCCAACAGGCCCCACCCTTAGATAGGTTGGATTGTTTATGTGTCGTGAGAACCTTTGTACATTTTTTAAGGCATTAGCCCTGTGACTCCTACTATGTATATGTTTGAGGCATTCGCGCCCACACTGTACTTTGATACATTTTTCGGCATATATATATATATATATATATATATATATGGCTCTTTTTTGTCTTTTTATGCTTTATGGATTATGTTACAAATGTATTTACATGTGCATGTGTGTTTTTTGTCTTTACATGTGTGAAAAATGCCAATCTAATATATGATTAGCTAGAGTATCAATGATGTGATTTAATCTCCTAGGAACATGAATGTAAGTAATGTGATCAAAACTTCGTTCTAAGAGACGTACCCTGAGGAACCGTTGGTGTAGGGTAGGGTCATAAATGCGGTAAACATCATTTAATTGAGACACAATCAATTGAGCATCTAAGTAGACCCGGAGGCAAGAGATGCCATGCGACAAAGGGTCACAAAGAAACTCTATGACTGCGCTATATTTGGCAACGTTATTTGTAGCATTACCTAAACAGATACCTCTTGAGGATAGCAACTGGCCTTGAGGTGTAAAAATCATCCAAGCTGTGGAAGCAAGCCTCCGAGTGTGTCGACTAGCACCGTCTGCAAACCCCACAAAAACCTCTGAGTCACTTGACATCTTCCACAGTGAAAAGAATTTCATCAAAAACGACACTTTCATAAACGCAAAAGAAAAAAAGTAAGCAAAACAAATGTATAGAGACTATACATATGTTACAAGAAGTCACTGAAGGAGACCCACCTACGAGTAATACTTCTTGAGGTAGAGCCCATTTCTAGGCTCAGCCAAAGCGTTTCCCTCAAAGTCAACCATATTATAAGCACCTTTTTTAAGAACCTCTTTAACAATGAATGGTCTGAACCACATGGTTTGAACTTGCCTACCCCTAGGGGATCCTTATCTTGGTCATAGACTAGGACAAGGTCACCTTCAGAAAAAAATCGAGGGCGAACGGACAGATCATACTGACACTCAAATTTTTTTTTGTGAGCCTCGTTGGCCAAGGCTGCGTCTCAACGCTACTCATCGAGTTGTTAGAGGTGTAATAACCGCTCTTCAAGTGATGAAGTGTTTGGAAATAACTGTACTGCCAATTTTAAAGAGGGGATATGACATTCTATGGGTAAAATTTCTTCCAACCCATAAACGAGTTGAAAAGGTGAGAAACCGGTTGCAGTCTTAACAGACGTTCTGTAGGCCCATAACGTAGAGTACAACATCAAATGCCAATTTGATTTGGTCGAATTGATCATTCGTTGTAAAATAGTCTTGAGGTATTTATTCACAGCTTCCACCTAACCATTCACTTGAGGGTAGTAAGGTGACGAATGTTCTTGCATCAACCCAAGATTTGATGTTAACTCAGTCATCATTTTATTCTGGAAGTGACTGCCATGGTCAGTGACAATCTCTCTCGGGACGTCGAAACTTGCTATAATATGGTTGAACAAAAAAGAGTTGTTTTCTTTCCATCATCCTTAAATGTTGGCATAGCTTCAACCCACTTTGTAAAGTAATCTACTGCTACAATGATATAATGGTGCCCCTTTGCTGAAGGATGGTTTCATGTAGCGTAATCAATCCCCCACTTGGTGAAAGGACCAACGGTAATGACAGGAAACATAGGAGCAGGGTATGCCCTCATCTTCCAAGAGAATATTTGACACGGGTGGCACTTCTTGGCCGATTCACCACAATCTTTGATTAATGTCGGCCAAAAGTAACTGATGCGTAAGATATTTTGGGTTGTTTCCAACCCAGACATATGGTCGCCACATGCTCCAGTGTGGAAATCGTTAAGGACAATTTTTGTTTCTTCATGAGTGAGACATCGACGAAGGATGGAATATATGCCTCAACGATACAATGTGTCTTCGAGTATAAGATAGTTCTTGGCTTGATGGCGTATACAGAGACACTCATCATGAGAAGCAGAGGTGGGGCACTTCAAAGTCTAGATATAGACAAGTATATCTCCATACCAGGGGTCCGAAGACGCGATAAAAAACATGTCTCCTTTAATAGGCGACTCTTCGGGCATAACATCACCTGACTCGACCGGAAGTTCTGATATGAATTCCGCAAAGACAAAAAACTTTTTGGATTTTTCCGAAACAAAATCTAAGTCAAATTCTTGGAGGACAACTATCCATCTACTGATATTTCTTCCAATTACTCGTCATGTCAACACGTATTGAAATGGATTCACAACGGAAATGACAGTGGTCTTGCGAAACAAGATATAATGATAGAACCATTGGATAGCATGAACTGTTGCCAACGTAAGTTTTTCAACATGGGAATAATTAAGTTCTAGTCCAACCAAGCCTCGGCTCAGATAATAGATCATGTACTCGAAAATCATAGCATCCTCCTGAACCAAGACCATGCCGATGGTCGACTCTGCTACAGCCAAGTACAATAAGAAGTCTTTATTATAATTTTGTGGCCGAAGTAGAGGGGCAGACGTGAGGGAACGTTTAAAAGCATCAAACGATCATTGAGAAGCTTCATCCCAATAACAAGGGACGTCCTTCTTGAGTAAACACATAAATCCCTTTGTGATCTTGGCATAGTTTGCGATGAAATGTCGTAAGAATTTCGCTTTTCCTTGCAAACTCTGAAGTTGAAGGATCGTGCGCGGGGGAGGCAACTGAACTATTGCCTCAAACTTGAGAGGATCGACCATGATCCCCGTTGTTGAAACTATGAAACCTAGCAGACGACCTGACGTAACGCAGAAACTACACTTGTTTGGATTCATGCGAATTCGGTAGTAGCGAAATCACTCAAAGATGAGTTTGAGGTGTGTAGGATGATCATCTCTCTTACGAGATCATGATGATAAGTCATCAGGGTAAGCCTCAACTATATGTTTTAGATCATGGAAAGCGAAAGACATGGCTTTCTGAAAGGTAGCTCCAACATTTTTCATACCAAAAGGCATTTTCCGATAAGTGAATGTACCCCATAGACAAATGAAAGCGGTTTTGTGTTGGTCTTCGAATTTTATCTATATTTGATTGTAGCGTGAAAAAACATCCATGAAAGAAAAGGCCTCGCATCCTGGGCATTCATAGACTATCTGGTCAATAAATGGTGTGGGGAAATTATCCTTTGGACAAGCCTTGTTCAAATCATGGAAGTCTGTACAAACATAAATCGTACCTTGTTTCGTATCGACTAGAACGGGGTTTGACACCCATTGATTCAAGTGAACGGGGTAGATAAAACCTGCCTTAAGCAGTTTCTCTACTCCAACTTTGATAGTTGTTGCTTTCCTAGGATTGACTAGACAAAGCTTCTATCGATCCGGCTTAGCATTAGGATAAGTCGTGATTTCATGTTCGACAATTCTTGCATCGATGCCTGGAATTTCCTCATAAGACCAAGCAAAAACGACACGGAATTCTTTAAATAAATCTGTGTAGATTCAAATCTCTTCGGGGAAGAAATCAACTCCGATGAGGACATTCTCAACAATGCCAGGGGTTCTAGAGATATCAATAGGTATTGTTTCATCGATGGTTTCCATATTACCCTTGGCATAAACTGCTTGCATAGCCAAGGGATTGATAGTACAAGACCTATCTCCAATCATAGTCAAAGTGAATTCTCCTACTTCAATTCTTCTTAACTCTGGGAGGAAGTAAGATATGTGATGGAGATCATCCCAAGGTTTGTCTTGACTGGTCATTGCCTCTATGATTGCTTTTTCAGAGGGCAGGAATAAATCTAAAGAAACGGTATCGACAAGGGAACCTCGAGCCCAAGTAGGCTCTGAAATTGGATCTAACTCTTGCACGGGAGTCAGATCGGGGTCGACGAAAGCTTGCTGAACTATAGAGTACGCAACTTCTACTGCGGAAAATGGCATGGCCATGCCATGGTGCCATGTCCCTTCCATCATTCTTTATGGGCAAGGAAGAGTCCATTGATCATGAAAGTAAGTCATACGAAACGACGAGACTTGAAAAATCTCAACCTTAGGCTGGTTTGACACGAACTTAATATCGTCGGGAATGGGCGGGTAATCGAAAGTACCCATCAAAGGTGGGCACAAACCAACCACTATGTTGATGATGTTGGGTTGAGGTTTATCGATCATCACGACGGGAGAAAGACAATTGATCAATGGTCACTATCCAGTCCTCGTGTGGAAACAACAAGACCCAAAAAATAGTAGCAACCACTGCTTTCATAGCATAAGTCCAACTCCTTCCTAACAGAAGATTATAATCAAGCTGAGCATCGACTACTTCAACTTCGATGCACACAGTTTTCCCCCCTAACTGCACGGGGAAATAGGGAATGATGCCATGTGGTCAAAAAGAATGACCGTTGAAAGCAGTAAGAAGAGTTGGTGATGGAGACAAAATGGGTTGGCCTATGGCCTTCCAACACGCCAAAGACATTATGCATGTCGAGGCGCCCTCATCAACCACTGTGCGGAAAATGTTCCATGTAAAAGTTTTCATGGTATAAGCCACTACTATCTAAAATGCAACGTGGTAAGGGAGACGAGGTTTTAAGTCGGTTGTATCAAGCATGATTGTGCCCGAATTACAAGTCTCAGCAGATCCTAAAGAGGCTAACAGAGCCTTTCTCTGGGAAGGGAAACTCTAGAGGACTTCCAAAGCAGACATCGCACAAGGGGTTTGTGACAAATCCTCCACCATAGAGTAGTTCTAGGTGGCCCTTGCGTTTGGGTTGTGAGAATATTTTTTGAACATACCTTTTGGGATGCGTGTCATTGTTTCGCCCAACGTCTTCTCAATTTGGAGAGTAAGAAAGGGGATCTCAACTTGTTTACTCTTCTCATATTAGCTAGGCATTCCATAATCATGTGCTCTGGTTGATATGTATGCATCACCTTTCATCATATACACATTCGTGGATGAAGGATTACTCGAAGACAGAGGAGGTCCTTGATTGCCCCCTTCCGTGCTCACCGAGGCTTGAGTTAAATTTTTCCCATGTTGGAATGGGTTCGTTAACACAACAGGTTGTTGTTGTGCCAATAACTTTTGGGCCTCCGCGAGACGAGGGCATTGATAAGTTGGGCGGTCTTCCATGCATATATTAAATGGATACTTCGACTTCTTCTTTTTAGTGTTTCCCCCGCCAACATTATTGGTAGGTTTCTTATCCCCCTTACCCTTATTTTGTTGTTTCTTATTCCCGTCGGGATAGTAGTTGGCCTTTGGGTTTGTCCATTGTATGTTGTGTACATCTGACATTTGGGTGGGGGGAGCAACCGTACCTGTGGTTTGGCTAGCCTTTGTCTGTTGTATCAACAATTGTTTCAATTGTTTTGATAGTGGATCAGCATACTTAGCTTGTGTTGAACTAACAATACCATTAGAATGTGGTCCAGCTCTCTGTCTGGTTTTGTCAAGAATTGACCTAGGTACCTTTGGCAAGATTTCATAAAGTAGTCCAGACTACGAGTAATTCAGCTCAAGTTGTTGAGCTCTCATTATCACGTCTTCTTCAGAAAAGACTCTCGACGTCGCTACATCTTTGGATAACTGGGGTACCAAAGACTTAAGGAACCACTCCAGCAAAAATTCTGGTGGGACTAGTACTTTTATCAAACTCTTCCGGCGTCTCCATTCTCAGATGTGATCGGAGATATGGATCACCTTGGTCTGCTCAAATTTGGCCAGCAATTCAGTGTCAGCATCGTATCTCACAAGTAATTAGAAATGGTTTAAGAAAGCCATTGCCAATTCACTGAAGGAAGAGTATCTTGAGCGGTCGAGCCCAATGTACCATTTCACAACACTCCCTATGAGAGTGTGTTGAAACAAGCATAACTGGATGGATTCATCTTTCAATGAGTTAGACGAGCACCAGAGATGAAAAGTAGTCACATGATCACCTGTATCTTTGTTAGGTTTGGTTTCGAACTTGGGAATGTCTGAAGGCAACTTGGTCAGCATAGGAGGCCAACGTGAATCGTGACAGATGGGGTCATTCAACAACCTCGTTAAGTCAGGAAAATGAAAATTTGCCAGGAACGGTATATTGGGCTACTGATTATGACCGTGGAAAAAGGGACTTGGATTTTGACTGGCACCAGGTTGCCAGGAAAAGTTTGGTTGTTGGCGAGGATTCTGGTAAAAACCTTGTCCAGGACCAACATATGGATTATGCGCTTATTGAGTCATCATCAGCTAACTTCCGTAGAAGGGAAAAGGAGGTTGATCTTACATTGCGGTCCAAGGATTTTGAGAGGGGATGCCCCCTATCGACCCGACGGGCATAGGTGTTGAACCTTGTCTGGGGTTCCAATGACTTTGGAAAGGGTTGCCCCCTGTCGACTTCCATGACGAGAAAGATGATCCTTTCCAAGGATTCCAAGTTCCTTGGGGGAAAGGGATTCCTGGAATTTCCCCCTATGCAGGAATAGTGCCCTGCATAGGATTTGGTTGTCCATATCCTGGGTTGCCCCCGGTGGGGAAAGCAGCAGATGAGAAAGCATTGTTAGCAAATGCACCGAATAAAGAGAACAGTGTCGAACCTACCGGCTGGCTATTAGAAAGCAGTCCTTGACTACTCACTCCATACAAACCATAGTTCATGGTTGGCCCGACGGATTGTTGGTGAGCACCGTCGAGTGTAGGGAACGAAGCAGGTATGTGACCCCCTTCATAAGGGAAAGCATTATAAGGAGCTAGAATTCCCCCATGAATCCTTGCAAAGGAGTGTTTGAACTCCTTGCCCCTAGACTTAGAGTTGGTTGAGTGGAGTGAAAAAGGACAACATTTGGATTGAAGCCAAGCATTATGTATGTGAACGGAGGGCTTGACGCACTCTGAGACAACGGAGCAGTGATCCCTGCCAAAGATGGGAGCAGACCATTACCCGAAGTAAAGACAGTCGAAACCATAGTGGCCTGGACTGGCGACGTTTGATTAGGAGGTGGAACACCCCCAGTTGTGACAGTCGTAGAGGGAATATGAGAATTCCCTGATGAAGTTGCAGGATTTGGTTCCATCTCTGTTTAGGATACTTCCAAACGCTTGTAAGGATAGACCTGTACGACAACGGGCGTCGAAAGATCTATAATCGGAGGGTTGTTAGGACCAAGATCTTGTGCTCCAAGGTCAGTAATGGTTCTTTCCTCCAGGATGATATGTTCTTCTCTCGAAGGTGGGTTGGAAACAATTACCCGTGGCCTATTTTATTCAAACGACCCTTGATGGTCTAGCTTCCACCTTAGCGGTGGTGGGGGGTGGCTCCAGATCGACTGGTGGTAGGCCTAGAAGCCTTCGTGACCGGTGGAGCTCTTGATCCTCCACTGTGTAAGAAGATCAGATACACACTAAGGCCTTTCTAACCGATTGAGAAACAAACACACTCTATCAAAAAATTCCTATGAGAAAAAACAGGCAGTCACTAGCTAGTTGGAAGAACAGTTACAACAACCAACACTAGAGAAACTTACCTGTGCAAGTGCAACTCAAATACAGAAGCACCCTCCAGGTATACTCTACAAAGTGTGGCTTGATGTCCTAGGTACTATGGTATACCCCCGCAGTCACCTATGTAAGTCACTAGAATGATAGGCAACCAGGTTTCCAGCTCGCGAACAGTTGCCAGGCGGGTACATTCGACAATCGGGTGGACCATAATGAGCAGGGTATCAAGCCAAAAAACTATCCATGGTATCGAGAGAAAGTGTTCCGGAAGACAACTGAGGACCTCGAACGGATTCGAGACCCACGAAGCTCCATGGCAAGTGATAACGACGGAATCCCAGGACAAGCCCTCTATATGCATTCCCCACTACGCTTGGTCTGGTTTTGGAAGGGTTATCTTCGCTACCTTTCTTCATGCGACCTCGTGTTTATCCCCTGTGTTAGAGAGGGGTCCCGGAAAACTTTCACGGTAACTGGACTTTGAACACTCCCTAGCTCAGACTCTTATGTTTGTGTTTGGTAGCCTTGAAGAGTTTCCTCTCCAACCTAAATCAAGGCTCTAGTCCTAGACTTGTTGGTGTACCCTACAAAACATAAAGTCTAAAAGATTTTATTTAAACGTTTATTTTAGTGGTTGTTTTTAAAGTCATAGGAGATGATAATGAAACCAATGATGTTTTATAGCGACGAAAAGAAGAACATGTAAAGTGCTGAAAACAAAACCACTTCTTCAAAAAGAATTTACTTTAACCAACTTTTCAAAATTTCTTTCTAAGATCTTTTGACAAAAAAATGAAAACAGGATTTCACTCAACTACGAGCTACTTATTTTCCTAAGTCAATCAACCAAGAACTTATGAAAATGATCTTTTTCCTGATAATTTGTGCAAACACGTGACTACTTAACCAAACAAAGAAAATATCTACTTTTTTTTTTATTGTGCCTCAAAAAAACAAGAAAAACTAAAGCTGGAAACTTTCTCCTTTTCTGAAGCAAAAATGGTAAAAAATCCAAGATAAGACAAGGCCAAGAAAAGTTTCTGGCCAACCACTAACCGTGGGGAGATACTGACAACCAAGAAGGCAGATCAGACTGACTCTCTATCTCATCAAAAAACCTAACAAAGAAACAGAAGAAGACTTTGAGTGAAAAATAAAGCCATAATAGAGTCCAAACCTAGGCTAAGCTGCTATGACCGAGACCACATTCAAACAAGAAATACCCTGGGAAGTAAAAACTTGACATGGAGGAGGATGACTGTGTCCAAAAACTTTTCTAGACAGGTATGCGACGGTCTCTTCAACAGCTAGCATGCATATGCGGGTTGTAGAAGGGCAGGATGCGTGTGCACGCAGGCAGTCCCACTACAGGTCGTGTGTGCCTCTGAAATCCTTCAACAAAAAGAAAAGAAGTAGCTAAGCTTCAGCAAAGGATACTGGTATTGAAAACCAACACCCCTTAAAGGAAAAAAAAACTTACTTTGACGCAAAGAGGCAAGAAAAATATGGTGAAACAAAGGTAATCTTGAGGTTTTTACCTGACTATGGACTATTCAATCAAAGACCTAGAAGGACCCAGAAGATCCTTGAGAAGGATCACTTCTGCAGGGGAGAGGATGATTGCCTCTTCCTGAGAAGGATTTCCTGGGTTCTCAGACACGCAACTATCACTTCATCAGCAGGCGTACATATGTGGGCTGACTAAAGGTAGGGCACATGCATATGCGTGTTGTCCCACTACAGGGAGTGTATGCCTCTTAAGACTCTCAAAAAAAGAAAAGAAATAGTCTGGTAAGCAGAGCAAGGAAGACTGGTATTGAGAACCAGAACCCTTGAACACTCAAACTTCTTGAAGAAAATAAAAAAAGGCAGTAAAACCAATTTCAAAATACCCAATAAAAAATCCCCAAAGAACCCTAGAGACTCCCTAGTATGGTCGCCAATTCTGATGTGAGTGGGAAATCCCGTTTACGGACTTAGCATTTAAAGGCTCTAATCATGCATGCAGAAAATGACCATTTAAAGGCCTCTACTTTTTCCTATTCTTCCAATACAAAACCCCACATTCATGCAATACAAAGGTGCAAACAAGATTAGGTAACTCTACCTTAAATCCTTTGTTTGATGTTGATCCCTTCGCTTTCACTCGCTCCTTGACTGCAAGCCTCCTCCCAAATCTGACCAACATTCACACATGGACAAACAGAGAGCTGCAAACATGCATTTCATATACTAATTGTTGGGTTAGATGTGACAATATCATAAAATAAATACACAATTTGAACACATGATATGGTGGGACGAAAAAAGTATTCCTTTTTGTATTAATATTCACAAGAGTAAACTTACAATATGTGGTTGGCACTACTCCTCGAACCTAGTCATGGGCTCCTCTTCACAACGCACCAACTAATCAACCTCACAATACAATTGCAGGAAATTGGGGCAAATGGGGGATAAATTTGGGAAGAGTTTATATTCTCTTCTTCTTATTATTTTTTCAAATGGGACCCCTACCCCTTATTTTATAGGTAGTTATCTGGTTGAATGACTGGCCATAGGTAGTCAAACGGTTTTAGCAATTTCCCAAAACTCTGTTTCTCGTCTGCAACTTTCAATTTTTCATGCTTTTGTGAGTATACGCAGGTTGTAGAAGG
This sequence comes from Picea engelmannii, assembly GCA_009831015.1. Taxonomy (NCBI): domain Eukaryota; kingdom Viridiplantae; phylum Streptophyta; class Pinopsida; order Pinales; family Pinaceae; genus Picea; species Picea engelmannii. The sequence continues at coordinate 481,502 of ML785956.1, forward strand.
CATGCAGGTGTATTGATGTGTGCATACGCGGGTTGTATAAGGTCAGGGCGCGTGTGGCTCAAAAAATAGGGCTTTTTAGAAGAGCTTGGCTCAAGAAATTAGCAAATAGTAGGGCCTGAGGCCAGGTATGCAGGTTGGGTGCAAATTAGGCTTATAACACCTTTCTATGGAAATGCATTCGAAATTGAATTGTCGTTTGTCATTTTCTTGCTTGGTGATATTATTTCTTGCTAAGCTAAATAGTATGTGTCTTTTGTTACACTGGTTGGTGAGTGTTGTTGCTATGTGATATTTTTCCATGCATATAGGGTGCCTCATCTTAGAGACTAAAAATATTATTTGTATAAAAGCAAAATTGGCTTTCTAATAACATGATTTGCAATTGTTTGTCTCAATATCCCTCGAAAGATAAAATCCTCCTTGAAAGATTCATTTGTTCATAGAATCTTGAATGGAAGTTAAATTTAATGTTTGATGAACTTTAGATATTGTATATAAGTAAATTTGTCAAGTTGATTCATTTTAGAGATTTTTTATCATTGATAACTAAAAGCCTTTGCTCTATGGTTTCATTTGTTATTTGTTAGATATTATGATCCTAAAAGTACTTAGTTTAATATTATATTTTATTGTACTTAGGTTTTTCTAGAATGAATATTGTTATAGTAGATAATACGTCTAGAAAATAATCATTTCTTAGAAATCAATAATTAGAAAGTTGTTAGAATATTCATTTATTGCACATGGACACTTGTCATACTCACATGATTATGTGATGATATGTCCATAACAAAATTAATTTAGGAATTACTATGATGAGATTATTTAAGCTCTCATTTTCTCATGCAAGAGTAATGTTGAGATTGTAAGCTCTTGCATTATTTATGTAAATTATTTTCCTTAATTAATAAAATTTGTGTGTCTGAGGACACTTTTTCCATCATTTTAGTATCAAAACACTATGATGTGGTTGGTGTAAGAGGAGATTTCAAGCAAAGAAGACATTGGAAAAATCTGTTGCATTGATCAATGGTTGATTGGTATGTCAATGGCATTAAAATTTGTGTTCTATGTATGTCAATGGCATTAAAATTTGTGTTCTATTTTACATAGATCTTCTACTGGATTCAAGTTTTAGATATTTGATTTGGTTGTGAAATTATAATTTTCATCAAATCATTGTAAGGTGTTATCAAAATACTAGAGATTCCAAAATCAGTGGCCTTCAAGGGAGAATTGGCACAAATATGCAAGTATTTTTTGTTTGAGTTTAATAGGATTTCATCCTCAGAGGGTACTCTTGTATACTTAGTAGCCTTTCCTAACCAAGCCAGATTGGCCATGCAAAACCTCATGCCTTCTTTGAATGCCCTGTCACCCCAAGATCCAGTCACAATATAATCTGGCGTATCTTCTACACCACACAAGTTTAACGGAAAACAAGAAAATTCTGTTGAAGCCCCACCCTGAAGGAAAATGACCTCATAATTTGTAGGAATGCTAAAAATATCACGTGGATCAGATTCAACCTTTTGTATAATAAACTCAACTCCTTTTTCTTATGCTTTGAAGGGCATACTGAGTACCTATGAATGTTGTGTTCCATTTTATTTTTTTAATTTGTTGATTGCATGTTGTCTTGTAGGCCTCAGGAATCAAGTAAGCCACCATAATAATCTCAGGTGTAATGTCTAATATTTGTTGTTTTATTTTCAAAAGAATTTCATTCTCTAATTCTCAAACTTGATCAAGTATATACACAACCTGTCCACTAGTGTCCAGCATTACTAGCACATTCACATCGACCTCTTCCACGAGGTACATTTTCACCAATCTGTACATTAATTGATATAACGTTCAGCTCATGAATTTGAAATAGAATTAGAATATCGATCTGGTATTCAACTCATGGTCTAGGAACCAAACAATGATGCCTCAAAACCAGGGTTTCAAGTTCTTTTAAGACATACAGTGAAATGACACTTCAAAATGTATACCAGGCTCTTTGCTCTTCCAAATTTTTGAAGCATATTTTAAACCAAAAAAAGAGACACGAGATGCTTATGTAATTTGAAGTAATTAGTTTACTTCAAGGGGGTGCATATTGTGACTTTTATCTCTTCAAGATTACTACGAAATAAAGTGGGTTAAGGACTTCAAATTTTGAAATTTAAATTAGATTGTATCAAACTTTTCAAGAATTGATTAGAGCCAAGTACAAATCTCAATCATTTTCTTTTTCAAGTGACTATATGAGGGTCAAGGCCAATCCTTGATAGTCCTTTTTATTTTTTACGACACAACATGTGGTGTGTTCATAGTTCTTTCTTTTCATGGTGCATGATTTATTTCTTGCTTTTTCGCGCATAAATTTCTCTTCAAGAAAATATTCACAATGTACAAACTTGTAAATTTATTTTCCGAGTTTGATAAACTCAAAGGATCCAATAATTACAAAGCATGGAAACGACATATGGAAAACACTTTGATTTACAATGAGATATGGAAAGACATATGCAGTGGTGATGTAAAACCAGATAAACCCATTGACACAGGACCACTATCTAAATGGGAACTTAAGGATGAAAATGATTTAGCATTGATTAAATCCTCTGTAAATGAAGAAATGTTTATTCCTATTGAAAATGCATCGGATGCATGGTTTGCATTGAATATTTTCAGAGATTTTTTTGATACACAACCTGTAACAAAATAAGTTGATCTTTAATTAAAGTTACTTCAACATAAATTAAATGAAGGTGGAGATGTACGTGAGTATATTTCCAAACTAAAGAACATCAAATAGGAAATATAAAAGGAGAGATTTACCGTCGTAGATGACAGTTTGATGGCAATTATCTTTATTGCAATATTTCCATCCTCTTATGAACACTTCTTAGAGAGTTTACAATTGACAGGAAAATTAGAGAAGACAATGTTCGAAAAGTTGAGTGAATTGTTAGCTCAACATGATCAAAATTTTGGAAAGAAGAAACGTGGTGGAGAATATGTCTTATTTACAGAAGCAAGTACTAGTAAACCTTCAACTAGAAGTTCAAGAGGAAGAGGAACTCAGGTTGTAATAAACTTTATTAAATTACGTTTAAATTAGTTATACTACAACGTAAAGTCACTTTAAATTATTTAAAATATGTGACTTTACTCTGCATGTATTTATACACGTTGTTGTATTCATAATGAGCATCGAAAAATAAAATAAAATATTGAATATTAAATATACATGTTATATATATAGTGTCCAACTTTCAATTAGTATCAGAGTGTCTGTCCTCATTTTTCCCTTGTTTCATCCACCCATCTCTTCTTTGTTGCATCAACTTCATCATCTCAAACTCCATATATGAATCCAATTTTGACCACAATTCCCTCGACCTCATCCCATTTTTAAATGGACAGTTGTAAACAGATTTCATTTCCCTCTCCTCTTTCGGTAACAGTCATCTTGTGTCTTCTTACTAGCGAGCAACAATGAAGATATCATAGAAAAATACCAGGGAAACAGAGAAAAAGACAGGAGGATCAAACGATAATGCATCCTCCACGCTGGAACTGAGTGAAGGCCTTAAAGAATTTTTTGCATGCCTTATAAATGAAGAAAATACTTCTTTGGATGCTTAAATTGGAAAATTGAACTAAGAACCAGTAGAATGCATTATAAATTACAACAACATGAGAGTCGAGCTCGAAGAAATAACGAATGGGAATAGAAGCCCTGATAATTCAACTTCACACTGGATGCCTCCCTAATCAAACTACTCATCCAACATGGGGACATATAATCATGGCATGCCCAAGGAAAAGATTATTGTTCCAGAATTTGATGGATCAAATGAAAGAGAAGCAACAAGATGGATAAATAAAATCAAACAATACTTCAGGTATTACCAATTTATAATGATGAAGAAAAAATTAATGTCACATCTATACATCTGAAGGAATTTTCATATGACTCGTTCCTATGGTGGAGAGAAAAATCCAAATCTCTAGCAAGAGCCTGGGTTGTACTAAAAAAAAACTTCTTCCTACGTTTTCTCAACACAGAAGAAAAGGGTTTTTTCTAAACTCACCCAATTACAACAATATAATACGGTGGAGGAATTTTTTCAAGATCTACATGTGTTAGCCATCTGTATCCCTAATATATCAAAATATTGGCTACTTCAAATAGCCTTATCAAGGATGAAGGAAAATATCTGAAATGAGCTTGAATTACTTGAAATTAAGGATATTGAGCATAAATGATTTTAGGGGATAAATTCGCCAATGGGATAATTTTCCATGTTTTTTCCCAAAAAACGATTCGCCAATTTCCATTTTTTCTAAAATTAATTCACCCAAATTTCATAGAATAAAATTATTTTACCTTAAAAATCGCTAAAATTTTATAGAAACCATATAAAATCCTTAAAAATTTGAATATTTTTACAAAACTATCGCCAAACATTTTATATTTTTCATATTAAGGACAAGTGATATTAGCCCATGTTTCTACATTTTAATATAAATTTTCATCCATAAAATTATCCCTGATATTGAGCAAGCTTGTCAGAAAGCCAAAATAACTGAAAAGAAACTTAAATCATATCAAAATACATCATGTCTCTCACTCGAAGACTCTAGCTCCAAATACACTCCCCCTCACAAAATCACACTACCACTATATACAAGACAAGATAGGGATCAATGTTTTAAATGTAACGTGCCCAATTGGAAACCGATCCATAAGTGCAAGGACAAAAACAAAATCATTTCCAAATAGACAATATTGACAAGGACAAGGATGAGGAAGCATGGGACATATCTTCATCTGATGAAGAAACAAATAATGGAGACTCATGGAATTCTCATGAGTCAGGAAATTAAAACGCAAGTCTGACACCCTTTGTCGCTGAAATGACGGGTATTTCTCAACCCCAAACTCTTAAAGTTTATGGCTATGTTAAGAAAACAAAAGTAATAGTGCTCATAGATAGTGGCAGTTCACATAACTTTATAGATACGAAGATATCAAGGAAATTAAACATATTCATTTATCCTACCTCTGAATTGCAAGTCTCCATCCCAGAAAATAGGACTACTTCATGTGATGGGAAATGCCACAAGGTAGAAGTATCCATGATTGACTACAAATTAAAATCTCTTGTGTATGCTATGCCTATATAAGGGGTAGATATTTTCTTTGGGGCCTAATGGTTATCCATGCTTGGTACTATTGGATTAAAATTACAAGAGCAATTTATAAGATTTTATGAAAATGGGGAAAAGTACAAACTACAAGGAGCTAATGGTTCTCCTCCACAAGTAGTCTCATCTAATAGGATGGAAAAAATGATTAAAAGGGGGCCCAATATTATTTCTTACATTGCTATGCGATAGAGGGAACTACTAATGAGAAAAAAAATGGAGATCCCAAGAAATTAGACAAAATTCTTGCAAAATATAGCACCATTTTTTAGGAACCTTCTTGTGGGATTCCTCCACCTCGTTCTATAGATTACATCATAGAATTGATCCCTGGTTCCTCCTCAATTAGAAAAAAATACTATAGGCAGTTCCACCAACATAAGATAGAAATTGAATGTTTGGTTCAAGAATTATTGGGCTATGGTGTTATTACACGAAGCAAGAGTCCTTACTCAGCTTTCATCATACTTTTTAGAAAAAATGATGGATCATATAAAGACTGTATCGATTATCGAGCATTGAACAAAATTATGATAAATGATAAATTTCCAATTCCAAATGTGGATGAGTTATTGGATGAGCTCCATGGTGATAAATATTTCTCCAAGCTGAACCTGAAATCAGGTTATTACCAAATAAGAATTCGAGAGGAAGACATTCCCAAAACTTCTTTCTATACCCATGAAGGGTTATACGAATTTTGGATCATGCCTTTCAATTTATCCAATGCTCCCACTACCTTCCAAGCAATAATGATTGATTTATTTTGTTCGTACCTACAGAAGTTTTTACTTGTCTTCTTTGATGATATCCTTGTTTATAGCAAGAACTGGAACTCACACCTCAAGAACATAGAGACAGTATTAACACTCCTTCAAGAGAATAAGTTACGTGTTAACAAATATAAATGCAGCTTTGGAAAAAAAAAGATAGTATTTTTTGGACATGTCATATCAGATGAAGGAATCAAGGTGGATCTGAAGAATATTGTGGCAGTTACTGAGTGGCCTATCCCCAAATCAATCACATCATTACAAGGATTCTTTGGTCTTACCAGGTACTACAAAATATTTTATTGAAACTACACACAAATTGTGGCCCCGTTAACAATAATATTGAAAAAAGACGTGTTTAAATGGAATGAAAATGATGAAGCTTGTTTTAGAAGGTTGAAGCTCTTAATGACATCCACCTCAGTTTTTCCAGCACCAGATTTCTCCAAAACCTTTGTTCTTGAATGTGATGCTTCAGGAATAGGATTAGGTGTTGTATTTATGCAATATAATCATCCCATCGCATTCGAAAGTCAAAAATTCAAACCAAGGGAGAAAACAAAATCAACATATGACAAAGAAATATTGGCAATTATGCATGCCTTGGTCAAATGGAAATAATACTTTCTAGGAACGAAATTTCTCGCGAAAACATATCACAATAGCTTGAAGTATTTTCTAACTAAGAAGAACCTTTCATTAGAGTAGTAAAAATGGGTGAGTGAAATCCAAATCTTTGACTTCGATATTCTTTATAAAAAAGGAAGGGAGAATTTGGTTGCAGACAGGTTATCAAGGAAACTTGATAGTGATGCTACACTATGCACTATTTCCATTGACATTCTCGAATGTATCTCAGAATTTCAAACATAGTTTGTCAAAAAGCTAGAGATAAGGAAGCTAATAGAGGAAGTTGAGAGAAACCCAACTACAAATCCTAAATTCAATTGGGATAATTACATAATGTGGTACAAACAAAGGATATTTTTACCCAACTCTTCCAAGTTCAAACTCCAAGTTTTGAAAGAAAATCATGATTCTCCAACAATAGACCATGTGAGGTTTTTCAAAACTTACTACAATATATGTCAGTCTTTCTTTTGGAAGGGTCTGACATTCAAAAATATGTGGTATAATGAGACACATATCAACGACAAAAGTTTGAAACAATCGCTCCTCCAAGTCTTCTTCAACCCCTTCATGTTCTAGTCCAAAAATGGTCTGAAATATCCATGGATTTTATTACTGTTATTCCTACCTGTGAAGGAAAACATGTTACATTTGTACTTGTAGATAGACTAACCAAATACGCCCACTTTGTTATGATTTCTTCAAAAGACAAGGCTATCCAAGTCGTGGATAGCTATGTTAAAAATATTTTTAAGCTTCATGGATTTCCAAAGGTTATCGTAAGTGACAAGGATCCCAATTTCACTAGAAAATTTTGGAGAGAACTGTTACACCAAGTGGGGACATCCTTAACCATGAGTACTTCATACCATCCCCAAATATATGGCCAACTGAAGTGGTTAATAAATTCCTTGAAGGATATGTAAGAAATTTTCTGAATGATCGTCAGACACAATGGATTAATTGGTTACATATGGTAAAATGGTGGTACAATAGTACATATCATATCTCAAAAAAAAAATCATGTTTGAAGCCCTACATGGTTATCTACCTCCCTCAATTAAGGAATATGTTATCAATTCCAAAGTCCCTTCCGTGAAACACTATCTAGCTACATCAGATGAAATTTTACGCACTCTTAAATATCACCTTGAACAAGCAAGGAACCAAATCAAACAACAAGCTAAAAAGAGAGGAACCAATCAAGAATTTATGACAGGATATTGGGTATTTGTTCGACTATAGCTTTACAAACAAATTTCTCTTAAAAATTACAAGAAACAAAAATCGTCTCCTAAGTTTTATAGGCCCTATCAAATTCTAAAGAGAATCAGTGAAGTTGCTTATGCCCTTGATATTCCAAATAAAGGGAAATTGCATGATGTTTTCCATGTTTCTTGTTTGAATAAAAATTTGGGTCCTACCATCCATATACAAACAAAATTGACTCTTTTGGATGAAGAAGGAAAGTTAATTCTACTTCTTTAAGGTATCTTAGAAGTACGAAGAAAATTCTTGTGTTCTATAAAAATTAATGAGTATCTGATCAAATGGAAAAACTTACGAGAAGATGAAGCTACTTGGGAAAATGAGGGGTTTATATCCAATCATTCTTCTTTACCCATGATTTGAGGACAAATATTTTCAAGAAGGGACGACTTGTAATAAACTTTATCAAATTACATTTAACATAGTTATATTGTAACGTAAAGTCACATTCAAATATTTAAAAGACATGACTTTACTCCTTTGTGTGTATTTATACACGTTGTTGTATTCATAATGAGCATCTAAAAATAAAATAAAATATTGAATATTGAATATACATGGTATATATACAACTTGGAACTTTCATAGGTGAATAACATACGAATAAGCAATCAAAACCAGTCGGCATATAGAGGACAAAGGCATGGATGCAATCAAGTAAGAGGAAATGGTCAAGGAAGAGGAAGTAGTCAAGGATAAGGAAACAATAATTTTCAACTAGGATAAAACAACTTCAGAAGAAGTCAATTAAAATGACCTACAAGTTATAGTAATCAATATGGTAGATGTAGAGACTTAAGTCAATTCATATGCAGACGTTGCAACAAGGTTGGTCATTATGCAGGAAATTTTCGAACTCTAAACGATAAAATACTAAAGTTTAAGAAATAATCAACTTCAACACAATATATTAATTCCCATGATCAAGAGGATGATGATTATGAATATGTATTCATTGCACTTGAACACTCAGAATCAAGTGCTAAGTTGGTCTCCAATTATTATTTTAGAAGTGAGTATGAATATGTATGTATACTAGACGCAGGGGATACTCAACACATGGCTTTCTTAAGAGATTTATTTTAGACATTTAAGGAATGTAAATTAAATTCAATCTTCTTGGATGATGATACAACATAAACACTTTGTGGAAAAGGTATTGTAAACTTTTCTCTCCTTGGAATAAGAGAGAAAATAATTTCAAATGTTTGGTGTGTAACAACATTCAAAAATAATTCATTGTCCTTAGTGATGATTTGAAAAGAAGGACATCAAATCATCATGGAAGATGGATTGGTGAAAATAAACTCCACAAAATAAAATTTGAAGATAGTCATGACAAGATACGAAGATGGCAAGCTTCTTAGGATGAAAGAGAAAGTCATTCCTCGGAAGCAAGAATTTGCAGGAGATGTTGATTCAACCATTTAACATATAAGGTTATGGCATGCTAGATATGAACATTTGAACTTTGATAGTCTCTCTCAACTAAAAAAACAAGGAATGGTTAAAACACTTCCCACTTTTAAGAAGGAGAAAGCAAGATGTGAAGCTTGTATTTATGGGAAGCAAAATTGAGAGACATTTCCTACATCGTGGAAAGAAAACATATGTTTGCAACTTATTCACAATGACATTTTTGGACATCTAAATACTTCTCTCACGGGATGTAAATATTTTTTACTTTTCATTGATGATTTTAATCGTATGAATTGGGTGCATTTTTTGAAAGAAAAGTCTAAAAATTTTGAAAATTTTAAGATTGTTCGATGTCTGGTCGAAAAAGAAACCAAAGAAAAGAGAGGAACATTGAGGACAAATAATGGAGAGGAATTGACTTCCAATGAATTCCAAAATTATTGCAGAGATAAGGGTATCAGAAGACAATTTACAAACTCATACACTCCATGACATAATGGAGTAACAGAAAGAATGAACTGTACTTTGTTGGAAATGGTGAGATCAATGTTAACTTCCAAAGGCTTAAGTTCCTCCTACTAGGCTGAAGCATTACATATTTCATTTTACTTAAGAAATAGATCTCCCATTGATTCTTTGGATGGTATCATACCATACAAAGATTGGTATGGTTTCAAACCAAGAATTAAACATCTTTGAGTTTTTGGTTCATTGTGCTATGTTTTAGTTCCTAAAGAAAAGATGACTAAGCTAGATTCACGAAGTATGAAGTGTATATTGATTGGATATTCCGATGAAAATAAGGGATATCATATTTTATCCAATGGAAAATTTATTGTAAGTTAAGATGTCATATTTGATAAAATATAAAGAAAAAGTGTTGCAGAGATTGAACGCCTTCTGTAAATACTGGAAAAATTGTTGATAAGTAGAAAAACGGGATGTAAAATCAACCAAGTAAGTAAAGTTGGTTTCAAATAGATTGGACCTCACCAGAAAATGAAAATTATTCATCAAGAATTATATCGGCATCTTCATCAAACTGTTCATGTGATAATGAAACTCCACTACAAGATACTTCAGAGGAAATGAGAGTTTATGTTTTTGTCAATCCTATTTTTAATAATGGTGTTAATTCATATGCCCAATCTAGTCAACATCAACTGCCAAAATGGGATATTCAACTTTTGAAGGATGTCAAGCCTAATGGGAAAAACAAAATAGGGACAAGAATTTCAACCAGTTAAGAAGAAATTGTTTCCTTATTACCAAATGATTTTGTTGAGCCCTCAACTTTCAAAGAGGCAGTAAAACATGAAGAATGACAAAAATCAATTATTGATGAATACAAATTAGTGATGGAAAATAATACTTGGAAACTTGTTGATTGTCCTCATGATGTAAAATCCATCAGATACAAATGGGTTTACATAATCAAGTATAAGAAAGACCGAATGATTGACAAATATCAAGCAAGACGTGTATCCAAGGGTTTTGCACAACAAAAAGGGATTGACTATAAAGAAACTTGTGCACCTACGACAAAAAGGAACATAATCATGATGGTAATTTCTTTGTTAGCTCAAAAAGGATGAAAATTACATAAGATGGATATTAAAAATTCCTTCCTCAATGAAAATTTGCAAGAAGAATTTTATATGACTCAAGCTCGGTTTTGAGATCGAAGGGCGGGAACACAAAGTTTGTAAGTTGATCAAAGCATTTTATGGATTGAAATAATCTCCCAGAGCTTGGTATGCTAAAATGGATTATTACCTTCACAAAGTTGGATTTCAGTGAAGTGAATCTAATGATACCTTATATGTACGTCTAAAGGGTAAAAATATGGTGATTTTAGTAATGTATGTGGATGAATTGATCATTACTGGGAACAACGATGATCATATTTTATATGTAAAGAATAAATTGTAGGTTGGATTCAATATGACAGATATGATATTGCTTCACTACTATCTTGGAGTTGAAGTATTCCAACATCTAAACAACATTTTCATTAGTCAATGCAAGTATGCATCTGAACTACTGAAAAGATTTGGCATGACAAATTGCAAGTACTTTCTCATTCCAATGGAGAAAACCCTAAAATAATGTTTTAGTTGTCAGGCGAACATGAACGGAGTTGGTCGATTTGACTTTGGACTACAGGTCGATTGATTTATTCAATGAACCATTATTCATGGTTGATGGGGTGAAGATTCTTAATGTGAATCGAGTCACACTGTTTTCTTTATTTTGACATGATCAAGGGACTGTCCAAAAGGAATTCGATCCATTGACTGATCTGACATTGATAGAGACCCTACCTCGATGGAGAATTGTTCATAGGAACAAGAGGGCATCATACCGGCTCGACTGGCCTGAAGTTCGTACAATCAAACCCTATTTCTTGTCCTGTATGTGCAGCAAGAAATGGATGCATATTGTCTATACATAATTATTACAATGGCATTGGTGTGATTGAGAAGAAATTGGAGAGAAATGGACCCAAGAGGATTTTTGGTCGATGGAGAATGATTGAGAAGCCCTCAGCCTAGAGAAATCGCTCCTTGGAAGGGATGTCGAATTGTAGTACTAGTAGATTGGAAGGATCGACTAGAAAATAAAAGTATATATTTAGACAGCATTTCCCTAACCAAAGAATACATTGATAACTATTCACGACAATTTTCAAAGGCATGCATGGTCTCCATGGGAAGAACTCAACATCTGTTGAAGTACTTAAAATGCTTGTTGCTTTTTCACTCAAATCAACTTGATGCTTCTCTTCTATTCACACATTGAATTGCTTATGTAGACCTGGTGGATATTGTTGTTATGCAATGAGGTTTTCTCAGAGTTGGCATGGTCAATCAGCGACTGGAAACTTGTGCAAATTCAAATCAACTAGAAAATAATCAGCACTCTCGCTAATTCAACCAAGAACATGGAGGGTCAATTGGATTATGAGAAACTAACTACAAAAAATCATCAAATTTTGAATTCACTGGACAAGCTTTAATTACACTAAGGGTCATGTTAAAAATACACTGTAAGTTGAAGGAAAAGTAGCTTTCTATCAAATCATTGTAAATTGAGTCATAAATGAGTTACATGAAGGATAAAGTTGAATTGTCCAGTTCAAACAATGGAGTTAGTGGAGTTACTTTAGTTATGCTCTAATGTAGTCGAGTAAAGTCTCAAATATTTAGTCAAAAATGAAAATAATCGACTAAATAGACTCGAGACTAATAGTTATTTGGAAAAAGGAAATTATGTTGTCACATCTAAGTCAGAAATGGAGCTATAGGGTTAAACTTGATTCTTTTAAGGTAGATAATCCTCTCTGATATTGTAATATAATTCGGTCCCTCATCGACGAGATCGGTTTTTTACCGATGTCTGACAACATTTTAAGTTTGTAAAGGTCTAGATGCATGCACATAGTCTTAGTATTGAGTCTTAATTAGTCGTCTTTCATGTATATGAATTTCCTACTCCAAGATCTGAAAGCCTAAAGTAGCATCACCATGAGTCAGTGATAGAGAAATAATATCAATAAACATCAGAGCAGTGAACATACAAACATTAAGAATTTAATTGGAATATTGACATTGACAGAGGAAATATTTATAGTAGCTGAGTGAGCAAAGAAACTCGACAGAGAATCACATATATAACAATATTCTGAGCATTTATCATTAAGAGAAAATTTGCAATGTGATTAAGCACTGAATTTACTTGCATGCACTTCAAAAATTCTCACTACAATGACAAAGATGGAAGCATTAAGTAAGAGACATTAGACGACAAAGAAAGAGTTTAACAAAAATATGATGACATAAGAACATTTGAATTGATTGAGCCCCTAGGTAGAAGAGTTGTAGAAAATATCCTCGGGTTGTGACAAAGACAATAGAAGAATGGTAGGATTGGATGATACCACAAACCCTCGTCGATTCCATACAAAGAACCCTAGGGTGTGGCAGATTGTTGGAGCAGCCCTAGAGAGCGCCCTAACGGCTCCTGGGAGGAATACAAACTTGCAAGTGAGTATGGAAGTCAGTGGCACCCTGCAAGAGATAGACAAAGTCAATCATATGGAAATCAAGGTATCAGGACATGTGATATGTAGTCATCAGAGCCATTGGAAACCAGTCACAGTAAACCTAATATATGTGTATCCTCCTATACAACTGGAAGTTGTTGCGTCTGATTTACCTATGCAGACCAGTATGCATGGTCGATGCATAGTAAGGAGACTTCTGCAAGAGTAGAGACCTGGGAAGTTGTTGCAAATTTACTCGAGATGAGAAAGGATTTGAGTGTGGGGGGGGTTTTGAGGGGGCATCTTAGGCCTCATAAATTTCATCGTACTTATGAATGTAATATAACCTAAAGTAGATAAATATATGTGTATAATGGATAAATGGACCTAAACGGGTGATTAGTTGGAGCCGGTAAAACCACTCCAACCATCCATATCATTGTATAAATACATATCAAAGAATGAAAAAAGATGGTAGAACGTTCTCCCAATACATCTGTCTTGATGGTCTCTTGTGTGCATGTCACAATGTAGTCTTTTACCTGAATTTTGATTGGAAGCATATCCCTTCCAAAAACATCTCAAGTCAAATATAAAACAATCAATATATATGTCAATTAGTACTACTCCAAGCTAGGTCACCACCAAAGCCAGGTGCATAAGTGTCTCTACTACTAGAGGAATAGGGTCTATCAATACCTATGTCATAAAGAAATGTTGACAAAATTACACTATCAAATGTCTCTCTATTAAGATCAACATATGCAATAGTACCCGATGTGAAAATAATGTCCAAATCATCAAAATATTGTGACACATGTGGAGGAGGAGGATCAGTGGATGATGACACATGTGGAGGAGAAGGATAAGGATCGATTGATGGTGACACAAGTGGAGGAGGAGGAGGAGGATCAGTAGATGGATTGTGTAGACATATGTGGAGAGGAAGGATGGTGTGGAGGGGAATGCAGAAGAGAATCGATGGATGGTGTAGACATATGTGGAGAGGAAGGAGGAGGAGTAGGATCAAACATGGATGGCATAGACACATGTGGAGGGAAAAAAGGAGGATCGGTGGATGGTGTAGACACATGTATAGGAGGAGGAGGAGGACAATGTGGTGGAGTAGATGATGTGGATCAGTCTAATGATGAGCCTAATGGAGTAGAATCATGACCAAGATCCCTCAACCTTTCGATGAATTTGACGACACTGACACTATGACACATCAATAATTTCATGTCACGAGGAAGAGTCTTCCATATCATAGATAGATATGGTACCCGTAATATGTCTCTAACTGGTGTGGGTACCACTCAAGGACTAATCATGACACACGTAGGTGATCCACCACCTCTATCTAAAATCTTTGATCTGGATAGCATGGCAGGTGAGGCCTATGTACTATAGGTTGGTCATATGCCTCCTCCATCCTGTCATCATGTTGGGAAGGCTCGTCCCCAACAAATGTGCCAATATCTGCAAAACAATAGATAATAATAATAAGATAATTGAAACAAAATGTTACAATAAATTACATGTGCATTAAATAAGACATAAAATATGCAACTAGATTTATCAAAACATAACGATAATATTACCTCTCTCATTTGGTGGCTTGGATGTTGTAAATAGGATGTTTGGACATCCTCTCCAATCCATCCCCGCATACGGGTATTGTACGATATCGAGGACATGGTTATCCTCTCTAGCCAAAAAATCACATGCATACTTACCTATCGGAGTACATGACAACTCCAACTAGCCCCTCTTGGGAAAAAATTGTCTCCACATGCACATACGCACATCAAACATGGAGCTATAAGGAAAGCGAGGTAATCCTCGTCGAATGGCATGAACCCTCTCAAAAAATAATGTAAATAACTATAACATGAATGGGAAGAATCTCCTCCCATTTAAAATAGTGAAAAAATTATCCAACGCAAAACAAAATTGTCTCAAAAAAATATGCGACCACCTAATCAATCGGGGCCTCTACACTAAAATATCTACACAATGCATCAAAGGGGAACTAATGCACTACCTATCAGTGTTATAGTGTGACATTTCTGATATAATAAGACATAAGAACCTAACCTCCTTTATATGAAATGAAACAATCTTCATCTGACCACCAGGAAACTGGAATCTCGAAGGAGAAAGAACGCATGGACTGGCATATCTCTACACATATTTTAGTTGGGTCTCTCCTGCAACACCGGGAGGTAGATTAGGGAACTGGGGCCAAACTTTCCCCCTCCTAGACAAGCCAGTGATGAAATAAACATCCTCCTTCATGGGATAATACAACAGATTGGGGTCGACCATGATCCCAACGGCATATCAATTGTTGTAACAATGAATATTTTCCCCCTAAGGGATGTACCCTCCTCATAAAACTTGAGGAGGCCAACATCCATCAAAAGAAAATGTGGCTATTGTGAAATAGGGTGAATGAACAACTCCCTCTCCCTCTCTCTAGCCTCCCACTCATGTACAAATGTGTACGTTTTGACCTGCTACTATTGCTCCTACTACTCCTCTTGTTGTCGTCGTCTTTGATTCACATACAGATATTTTTAAGCACACACACCCACACATATATTTCAAATGAATTGAAATTATAAAACACACACATACACAAATAACTTGTATTTCAAAAAAATAAAATTAATTTTTGTTTGCAAAAAAATGTAGAAAAGTAATTGGTGCACCTAAAACAATAACTGTGCATCACAAGCGGTGCTCTATATCAGAAAAACAGCACCGCATGCAATATTGTTATTTTCATGCACCGGTGCACCATGCTTCTTGTCGCACCATCATGTATTTTATCGATGCATCCTATAAAATGTACCGTGCTATTAAATTGTGAAATATTCAGCTTAGTTTCATGCTCTTTACAACATCGATGTGTTTGTTGTACCTAAAGGCACCACTAGGTTAATTTTTTTTATTACAAATTAAGTGGTGTGATGTGTCAATATAAACGCACCAATGCTACTGTGTTATTGGAGAACCAAAATTTTGTTTTGCAATGCATTGGATTGTGTAGAGCACCAGTAATGGGGAATCCAATGAGACACCCCAACATGCTAAGTCATTCAATATTTTTCCTAATGTGGTTATTTTAACAGCACCGGTGCATTTGGTTAATAAGGACGCACCATTAGGCTAAAATTTATGGTGCACATACTTATCGGTGCGCTTTGTTAAATTGAAAGCACAGGTGTGCCAGTTCTACCAGAGCACTAGAATTTTTTTTAGTGGTGAATTTTCTTTCATAACACGTCAAGGACAGGGCCTCACAAAAGACGCACCGCTATGTTTATTTTTTAAATCTTATCATGGTGTTTTTTCTTTAACGACACCGATACGTACTGTTAGCGCTTATGCATTGATGCTCCTCATTTATTGTCACACTGCCACATTTTTTAGCAGTGTGTCCCATAAGATGTACTGTGATGATGGATTATGGAATATTCATCCCATGGTGTTCTCTTCACAATAGTAGTGTGTTTGTTGGACCTATGGGCACCTCTAGGTTAAATTATTTTATTTCAACTTACATGGTGCAATGTGTTACTATGAACGCATCAGTGCTACCATGTTATTAGAGCACTAGTGTTTTGTTTAGTAGTGAATTTTGGATCATAAAGCATCGGTAATGGGACATCTAATGAGACACCCTGCTATGCCAAGTATAACATCCCCACTATAATCCTCGATTTAATTAATGTTTAAAGTAGATATAATGTGTGGCTACGGCCAAAGCGATGTAATACGTGAATTTTATTCATATGTTTTAATAATAAAATGTAATTTCAGCTGCTAAGGGGACATGGACAGAGATGGGGGATGAATTAATCCACAAGAAAGGGGAGCATCTAACAGAATTTCCAAGAGGGGGTCCAAGGGGGGAATTACCCATGTATATTAGTTCAACCTATTTTCCTAAATTTTCTATTGATATATGAACCTTCTAATTTCTTATTGAGTGTTCCCAAAGTGAATCATTGAATACATGTAAGAGGGTGGGTGTAAGAAGTCACATCCAATGGTTGTTGGGCACATCGGGGCTGAGTACAATCAGCTTGGGGAAGTGCATGAGTCAAGAAAGGCAAGTCAAAGGGAGGAAATATGTATGGGTTGGGACAACAGTTTTAGTTAATCAAGTTTTTTTTCATGAACAGGAAGTAGAGAGCTAGAAAGAGAGCTTGGAGCTGGAAAATCCATGGAGGGTGAATTCGAGAGCAAGATGGAGCATATTTGGAGTACAATTGGAGTTGAAGACTGAAGAACTAGGTTTTCAGGCCTGAAGAGTTAACTCCTGGGTGAGTTTCACTAAAATAGCAAGTGTTTGTTGTTGTTTTCTGGTAGTTTTTCCTAACAATGAGTTCCCTTTAGTTCCCAGCTAAGATATTCCTAGATACTTATGCCAGAGAGACCCTGATAAATGAATGGGATGCCCAAGGGACTGAGAATAGTGAAGGGGTGCATTCCTTGGGTTGGGTAGTTCAAGAGGAAGAGATTTGGTGGAAAATCGGGATAGTTGTAGGAGAATACCAGTGGGTTGTGAGAATTATGAGTTGTGAGTGGACAAGAAGAGACCACCCTCTTTTGTGGATTACTAGCCTCGGCTCGGGGGTGACTTGTTGTTGATATTTGGAACAACAAGTCTATGGTTGGGTGGAATGTCCGTCCTAAGAAGTTGATTGCACAACAATTTATAAAATATAAGTGTTTTAACTTTATTTTGTTGTGTTATGAGTTTATTTGTTGTGCATGAACTCTGTGTAATTGGAAATGAGTTATTTGCTGCTATAATTAAGTTTATTATCCGCATTCAATGTCTGTTTTAAATGGTTATAGATGCATGTAATTAATGGTAACAGAGAATTGTTAAATCTGGTTTAATTTGTTAAATCTGGTTTAATTTGTAGTTGAAAGCTAAATGAAATTTAAATTAGTTAGCAGAGTTTCATTTTTGTGAGTTTTCCACACCGTAATGTCCCTCAGTTGGGCTATGTGATATTATACCAAGTTGGTCAATATCTATCTCGGTGTGGTTATGTTAAAGGCATCGATGCATTTGGTTAAAATGGTTGCACAACTACATTAAATTTTATGAGTCATAAACGTAGAGATGCACTTAATTAAATGAAAAACATTGATGTGTCAATGTTCCAAGAGCATTGGCATGTTGTTTATCATGCATTGTCATTTATAATGCATTGAGTGTGGGGCATCACAAACGACGCACCCGTTGAGGGGCATCACAAAGGATGCATCGCTTTATTTTTTTTAATTTATCATGGTGCTCTTCCTTGAACGACATCGATGCATACAGTTAGATTAGACACACCAAAGGTGGTGCTTACTGTGAATTTACAATAGGATGCACCACTTCGGGGTGAGTCAAAGCGTTCAAGTGCACCGCACAGAATTGGAAAAAAAAATTAAAAAATGGCCAAATTTCAAGCTAAATTCAAATTTAATCGGATGAAAATGCAAATAGGAAGGCAATAAACAATTTACCTGGACTCTTATGTCCTGAGGAGACATGGTTCCATTGTTGAGAGAAAATGAAATTTTGTGGTAATTTCCAAATTTTGGAAATGTGTGGAATCTACTAGTTGAGCTATACAACTCATTGTAGAGCACCGGAAACAGGGCTTCTTTGGAAGGAAAGTAAGCATCGGTGCTTTCTTGAGAGTTTGGAAGCACGGGATGAAGTGTAACAATTAAAATCAATTTGGTAATATTTTTTATTTATCCTATCGCGGTGCACTTGACGAAAGTGATACACACTAGGTTATAAGATTCAACAACATTAGTGCACTTTGATCGGTGCTTGTTATTTTTATTATAAATTATGGTGGTGATTTTGAACATTTAAGCATCGGGGCATTATCTTTTATGTGTGCACTGGTGTGTATGTACCTTACATGTGCACTGATAAAAAACCTCCACAAAAACCTCAGGTCACTTGCCTTCACTAACAACCTCCATTATAAATAGAGAAGGGATAAATTTTTCAGGGAGGTTCTGTAAAAACCTTCGCTAGAAGGTGTTCTTCTTGTAGTGGTAGGGAGGGAGAATCACCACAAATCAAGCTACAATTTCCAACCATAGTAAAGAGGTAAACCTCAACTAGGGATAAATCTACATATGACTTTGTTTTGTAAGTTTCATAGTAATTGGTCGATAGTGCAACAACTACCATTGTTTTCCCTCATGCTCATGTATCTATTCATGAAGTTTTTGTTTTCTCCCATTTTGTCTCAAGCATGAAACCAAAAGTTTTGTTCAAATCCTACATCTAGTTTTCTAATGCCATATATGTCCTTTTCTCAAATTATTCTCCAATTTCATGGGTTTCTAAATGATGGGCATGATGTGTGAGAAACATCCCTTAATTTTTGTTGATTTGTGCCTCTTCAAAGTTTTAAAATAGCCACATGTTCAAATCCACTAGTCTTGGAATATTGTGGGTGGCAATATTAAGAGATAGGAACTCCCTTTTGTTTCATTTAGCTTTTGCATTTTCTTGTAAATCAAAATCAACCCCCCATAACACTATTGGAAACACTTTAGTATCTCAAATTCAACATGGGTATTAAATTTGTCGATGATGGGATCATGAGTTTTCTTTCAGAATTGGAAGTAGTGTGGCCATTGGTATTTTCAGTGTTGTGTTAGTGTTGTTTATCAAAAAATTGCCTTACTCTTGAAAGCAGAGTCTAGGAGGCTATGATGGGGTTTTCCACTTCCAAATGTGTGTTTGTAACAATCATCCTGTCATCTCATTGTCTTGGGTACTTTCTCTCTATTTAGATCTATCTTTTGTGTTTTTATTTGGTTAAACTTGTGGTTGCTAGAATTGGCTATGTGTCATACGCCTTTTTGAATGGTTGAGTATATCATAGGTTCATATGTATGAATTTGAAGAGCCTAAGCATATGAAACCTTACACAAATTTCATGCACCCAACAATAGTGATGAGAGTGTATGTTATTTGGTTGGATTGAGGCTCATCCAGAGAAACCTCTATTTACATATTTATACTAGGAATGGTCTGAAAAATTTTCATGCACAAGTGTGTGTGTGTCTATGAATCTAATTACATCTCTTATTGAAAATATTTGAGCTATTGGATACACATTAAATACGTTTAAATTTGAATTCCCCACTTGCAATATTATGGTGATATGATTTAGGTGTGAAAGTGGGACATGGAAAATATTAGACAACATTGTCATTGTTAGTATTTTTTCAAACTTTTACTTGTGCATTCTTTGATAAAGAATGGGACATTTGTCTAGTTGGGAATATAAGCTTGTTGTCCATTTGATGGGTCAACAATCCTCCAAGTCCAAAAATGGTAGTTATGATTGTTGTACATATATCAATAATGCCTAGGCTAATAGTAGGTAAGTAGTTTTGTTTGTGATGGTCCAAGATTATCCAAATGCATGCCGAGAAGATAAATGATTGTACTTTTGGTTGCTATTTATGCTTGATTGTGAGGATGTATATAAAAGAGATTGATTATTGATTTGTAATTGTCATCACTGTATATCCACAACCGTTTAAAATATGTCATGCATTATAGCTTTGTTATTGGTTGAGGTTGCTCAATAATTAAGCCTATAGATGCATGGCTACACGAAGTTAGTATGTTGTCCCAATATTTCATTTCAGGCCCAAATTCACAGTGTTGTGCCTAGGATTGTGGTAACAACCTTTTTGGCATAAATGGGTAGTTTATGGTTGCATGATAACTAACAAGAAGGCAACTTAGTATTTGAAGGCCATGCAAATGTTGATGTTGAGTTACCTTCAAAGTTTGATATTGGGACATGGATTCACATGTTTAGGACAACTTGGTTGCCTAAGTTTGTCACATATGGTTGCAAATTCAGACATGACAACAACGTTCTAATGGGATTTTATAGTTAGGGAATGAGAATAAGGTATGAATGTTAATTATTTATATGATAGCTAACACATGATCCTAGGTGAACAACAACCTTAACCTTCTATATTTTAGCTTTATGGGTTACGAAGTATAAGAGAGAAGCTTATGATCCTAAATTTAATTTTGAAATGTCATATTAATTCATTTGTTCATATGTTCATTGATTTCATTATTTCATTTTGGTATTGTAACATTTTATTTCTTTATTTCAATGTGATAATTTCATCATAGATGATTTCCTCCAAGATTTGTTAATTTGATGATGAATGATAGTTTGGAAGTCATTCATTCCTATTTTATAAAAAAATATATATCTATATTTCACATAACTATTGGAATCTATTTTTCAAATCCATTGTCATGTGGTTACCTATGTTTCACATCTTGGTGTTGAGATATGATATTAATATATGTGAATATTTTATATTCTATGAAATAATTTCATTTTATGTACATGTTTTAATATTGTGCTTTGTTCAAGTAATTGTTGCATATATTTAATCTTAGTGGAAGGTTGTCATATTCCATGGAGTGGATCTTTATTTCTAGTAACAATAGTGGATGAATAAATTTGGGTTGGATGAAGTAGGCATGACCATTCATGTAATTAGGTATGTTGATTTCTCATTATGATTTGAATATTTTATTTAAAAATGCAAGCATAAAGTTCTTTTGTATAATGTGACATGTCAATTAACAATCCGACTCTAGAAAACAAGCAATCAAATATAAATAAATAAAATAGAGAATGATTATTTCTTATATTGAATTAATATTGGGAGGGAATATTTTGTCCATAGAATAATATATGTCTTAATATAGATGAAATCACTCATACATTCAAAAATATTTTTATTTCGGGGAGCAATGGTGGGTGGATAAATCTTGGCGAGATGGAGTAGATTTTGACCATTCTAGTAACTATGTATGTTGATTTCCCATTCCCATTTGTTGAATTTTTTTTAAAAGGAAAGAAAAAGGGTTTTTTTTACTTCAATGTCATCACTCATTAGGCATGGTAAATTAACATCATTGAAAATGTTAAAAGAAAGCTTAAATTTCTCCAAAGGAAAACTTCCCTTCCTAAATAAAAAAACATTTATTAAAAACAAAGAATGACTAATTAATTATTGTATAGAACTAATATTGAAGTGAAGCTTTAGAACTAATATTTGAAGTGAAGCTTTTGTCCTTGGAACAATACTTGTCTCAATATAGATGAAATCGGTGATATATTCAAAATTATCTTTATTTCAAGTAGCAATAGTGTGTGGACAAACCTAGGTTGAATGTAGGTGGAATCAACCATTCTTATAACTAGGTATGTTGATTTCCATCTCCATTTGTTGAATTTGTTTTAAAAGGAAAACATAAATGTATTTTGTACTTCAATGTCACATGTTTCAGTGATTATGAATAATGAAGTAGTAACATTGAAGTTTATAAAAAAATCTTAAATTTCCCTCGAAACAAAAGTTCTCTATCTAGACAACAAACAAATATAGGAAACAAAGAATGATTATTTCTTCTATATAATAAATATAGAAAGGTAATATTTTGTCCCTGGAACAATGTATGTCTTAAGATAGATGATATCATTGATAAATTCAAAATTATGAAGATAATGTCACCTTCATCATGGAATACATTCAGGTGAAATATTAATAATCTATTCTTGAAGCTTAGTAACATTGCATAATCTATATTTCTATATTTCATGAACAGTATAAATCCATCATTATAATAGCTCTTAGTAGCTCAAATTTAGGATTGTA
The DNA here is from genome assembly GCA_009831015.1 of Picea engelmannii. Classification (NCBI taxonomy): domain Eukaryota; kingdom Viridiplantae; phylum Streptophyta; class Pinopsida; order Pinales; family Pinaceae; genus Picea; species Picea engelmannii. Next base: position 504,599 of record ML785956.1, read on the forward strand.
GCTTACAAATCCAATTAGACTTTCAAGGACAAATTCAGATCCATAGTTTTGCTCAAACCTAGATAAAGTGTGTCTTTGCATACATATTTATTGGCCATATATGTTTATTAGTTCATGTAGTGAGTTGATTCATGTTGTTTTCTTCAATGAAGATTTCATTTTTCTCTATCCTAATAGGCCAAAACCTAGAACATCACATTGTTGCTTGCTTCCACACAATTTTCCTTTTTCTCTGCCCTAATAGACCAAAACCTAGAACATCACATAACCAGTTACAATTAGAATATTTTATGTGCAACCCAGCTGAGGCATTATCAATTTCTTAAGAATAATCAAATGAACTTAACTTCCAATCCTTATGCTCTCAATTCCCTCTCCTATCTCCTTCGAAAACTTCCTTATTATTGTTCTTATCCCCAATACTTATATGCTTGTAAAATTTCATATGGATTTTGGTCCATAGGATGGGATTGTGATTCAAACTACCCGAGGCCCAACATTTTTAGGATGACATTATATTTGTGAGATGTTAATTGCTTCCTTCCTAATATACAATATATAATAGTATTTGAGTTATAAGAAGAATATCAATATGGAATGGAACTCCAACATAGAGATATGCAGCTAGTCTCAATGTCGTCTATTTTAATTTTATAAGGTTTCCCTTTCTCAAGCTCATTTAGAACATTATTTTGAAATTCAACTTAACATGTCATATATATATATATAATTTTCAATTCTTATCATTGATGGGTTCTTATGGTGGTTTTTCTAGGGACATGTGAGGGATTTTTAAATGCAAATAAATCTAATTGATATAAATATGGTGGGAAGGTGAAAGGACTACAATGGAAAAATGGAAACCTCCTTACCTTATTTCTAGGCTCACAAACTAGACAATCCCAATCCCTTGAGTAGAATTTGTTGGCAATGTTTTATCATTTGATATTTTTATTTTTCATAAACTATACTTGAGAACCGTGATTAAATTACAAGAAGAATCATCTTCTTCACTTTCCATTCTATGAATGTATAAAGTTGGTTGCATCTCAATGTTTCTGCCTTATTGGTTATATCATATAGGTTATAAATAGGGATCTCCTCCACCCCCCATTTTTTGCAGTTTTTCATCCATGAACCCAAAATGTTTTTGGTTCCTACAATCAATGGTATTTCCTTTGGGTACTTAGTTAAAAAAACTTTGAATAAAGATAATCATAAGGAAATACTTCATGTTCATGGTGCATTTTCCAAAATGCAACCACTAGGTTCTTCAATTATAAGGTTTTTTTGCAAGAAATTAAAGTCGTCGATTTAGTGTGATTTCATGTGTTTTTCATACAGAAATGAAAAAAAAAAATTGTATAGGGATTCTTGATTCGAAATGGATCCAAACCAATTAATGAGTAGGACTCAGTACCTACAAGCCAATTCATTAATTAATGAAGGTTAGCAAGAATTGTAAACCAATGCCTATGTAAATTTGAATAAGACAAATGAAGATGAGAGGGAAAAGTGGATTATTTAGAAGATTAAAAAATTAAAAATTAAAAAAGGAGAGAACGTTGAGGAAGGAGAAATAGATTGAGCCCCCATTCAACGTTGGTTTTCCAATTGGGTTTCCAAGGTAAATTTTGAGTTGTTATGTGTGAATTTATTTATTGTTATGTGATTTTTTCTATCTTTGTGATGAAATGGAGTTACTCTATGGTTTAATGGCTACCTATGTGTTGTTTAGCTAGGAAGAATTCTTTTGCAATTGTGTTTGAGGTTTTTTTCCATGGATATAGTCCCCATAATCTAGTAAACCAACCCAACAACTTTTTAATCTCGTTTGTACATCTATTTCGAAGATGGGAGATCTATGGCTCTTATTTTAGAGTTGTTACAAATGTGTAGGAAGCTCCTAATTTCGGTTTTTATGGTTGTTGGGAGAATTTCCTCACTTTCTTAGACTATATTTTCATTCCCTAAGTTGAACTTATCTTGATTGATTCACAAATAACACTTACCTGGTTGATTTCCTATTTGTTGGGGAAATTTCTTCCTCACTGAAATGTAATTTCATTGTTGGAGAAAATCCCTTTCTCTCTGGGTGTTTTATTTCGTGCATAGGGGACTTTACATCCATTGGGCAAGTTTACATTTCCTTGAATATTTTGTTTCATGCCTAGGTGAGTTCACGTCCCCTTGGGTGTATCACTTCATGCTTGGGTGAGTTCACAACCCCTGGGAATTTTACTTTGTGCCTATGTGAGTTTACATCCCCTTGGGCGTTCTACTTCGTGCCTGGATGATTTCACATACCCTTGTGCATTCTACTTCATGAGTGGATGATTTCAAATTTCTTTGGGTGTTTTATTCCATGAATGGTCAACTCTATTCACTATTGATTGATTCATTTACCTTGTGGACTTCTAATATTGATTGTCAATATCTCAATCCATGGGGAAATTAAATGTATTTCAAAAAAATGGTGGTTTAATAGAGATATATGCCATGAAGCACATTTTTTTAATATCTTTTTTATTTTACCAACATTCTTGTATCATCCATTCCAAACATGTGGTGTGCTTCAACCTTTTTTTCAAAGTTGCCAGATTCAAACTTCTTCAAAGGTTGTTTGTCAGAAGTTTTAGAAATAACAGTAAAAGAGGATTTAATAAGAGATTGGAGATAGATATGGTATGTCTTCAAAACAAATTGTATTACAAATTATTAAGACTTGATAAACATCCAATCTTTCAAAATCCAGTTGATCATAGCCTGTTTAGTCATTTTTTTGTCGATTGCTTAGTTCGATATCTAGACACTACATATTCATGTGAGATCGAGCTCTTTTGACACAAAGAGATAACATGTTAATGAAATGTTTCAAAGGAAATTAATTTAGGTCAAATCAACCTTCTTGTAAAGAAACAATCCATGAGACTTGGGATCTATAGTTGGTAAAGTTAAGAATACTTAGTTGGACCACATATAGAGACTTTGGGGATAATTTCACCTTCAAACATATCATACAAATGGATTAAACTAACCAACTAAGATCTGTGTTATATTTAGTTGGTGCATGTAGTGTTCACCAAGCACCAGAGAATTAGTCTACACCAAGAGCTTATAAAACCAACAACAAGTCTAACTTCTCCAAAAGGAAAAGGAAGATATACAACAACAATACCGCCTAACAATGAATGATAATCAAAGAATCCAAGCGAAGAAAACCACCATCATGGTGACATAATACAACCATATCATAGGAATTAGACTTGGTTGAAAGGTTGATCAACACCAAGTCTTTAAACACGCCAAGGAGCTCTCCATTTCTGGCATCTGCTCTGTTCCTAAATGCTTTATGACCATCTCTCTGCATTCTTGTAACATTTTCTTTTGGTCCTCCTTTTTTTTTGAAACCCGACTTCCTTCTTTAATAAATTTCTTCCACCTCTTTGTTGATTCTTTTGAAATGACTTGATGTAAGTCGAAGAGGTGTTGGTCAGAAATTGACGTTGGGTCGAGTGCATTTTCAACAACTGACCTGGACAGGCTGGATGAACGGGTCATTTTAAAGGTGATTTGTGTAGGTTTCTTTTTCTTACTCTTTCCCAAGATTTTTGTTGGCCCCCGGTCCTTATCTTGATCTTTTGTTGCAGGTAACTGATTCTGATTGAACTGTTCCCATACTATTGTTTCCTTTTGTTGCATGTGCTTTGTTTCTATCTACAAGGAATATTGTTGAGCCTGCGTTGGACCTTGTATTGTATCCTTAGTCAGAGCATTTTCTGGGAAGGGATCCTCTCTGTGTTCTTTTTGTTGTTATTTTTCGGCTTTTGTGGGTACGTCAGTCATAATCTCTATTGGTCATGATTCATAAATATTATCAACCAGGGTGTTGATTTCCTGGATGTAGACTTCCTAATGATCAGTCGGTTGTTGTATATCTTCAACTGGATGGACTGACTGAATTGATATTTGATCGACTGAATCATGTTGTTGTGCAATTTTGACTGGATAAGCTAATTGGATTGGTATTCCTTCGATCGACTCATGATGTTGTGAAATTTTGACTGGCTGAGCTGACTGGATTAGTATTCCTACGACCTACTTGAGCTGCTCTAGCCCATCGATTTTGATCTCCTCGTCGACCGATGTAGATGGTTGGTCTGACTTAGTTGCTTCTGACGACTCAGTAATTATAATTTGTCTCTTCTTCTTATTTGCAGGTCATTCCTCAACTATGGTTACTGTCTCAGGTGGTGGGGATTCTCTTGTCAAGTCGATTGGCAAGTCGACCACTCTCCTTTTGCTTGATGTCGGATTCATCCTGAATTCTACTTCTGACCAGGTCATTGTGAAATTTTATGGAGTTACCATAGTAGTCAAGCTTTTGTGTATCTTATGCTTTCTTACTCCCCTTGTTTCAATCTATCGGAGTGTATTTTTTATTTGTCCCAGAAACGGAACCAATGTTGTAATCTAAGGAAACGCAAGGGATTGTTACTAGTACTTTAGTACATAAGCAAGCATAGAATCATATATATATACATATAGACAAAGACATACACAAAGTAGTGGAAAAAGAACAACACTTTATTAGATAGATGAGTCAATACAACACTATGGATACTTCTTCTTTGATACATGCTTGTCTATTTATACCTACATATTCAGTTACCAGGCAGTTGAAACTACTTAAATTCTTGGGTCGGTCGATTAGCCGAATCCTCGACCGACTTATACTTTCGACTTCGACAGTCAACCGACTAACTCTTAGTCATTTTTCGGGTTTGGTTGACAGAGTCGACTATCCCCTACAATAGGACTATAAGTCCCTTGTTTGTGGATAAGTTCTCTACTCTGATCTTTTGTCATTAAATAAACCCCCTTCCTCAAAAAATGCATGATCGTGTATTAAACTAAATAAGGGGGTGAAAATAGTATAACACCAATCCCTTGAACCCAATGTTATTTTATTACAATGGCATATCCATGTGTTTGGATGTTGGTGCACTAGTTTGCTTATTTTTGTGATTTGTGGGCATATAAGTGTTTTGGTAGAATAAAAGGGCTATTAAAAGTTCCATGAAAAAATGGATACCTAGGATATCTAGTAAAATAATGGTTTTAAATATTGTAAATATGTATTGGGAGGGGGGTTCAATAAAAGGATTTTGGGGGGAATTTTTCAATATCTAGTGAAATTAGGGGTATTCTTTAATATCCCATGAACAAACGTGCTATGTCACAAGTTCACTGGGTGAACCCCTCGTGGAAAGGGCATGTGGGTTGTTGTATGAATAAGACCAACCTATCTCAACCAACTATTTTGTTGTTTTTGTACTTGACTTGAAGTGAGATTTATGACCTAGAGATGGAAAGAATCAACAATGGATTCTAGCTAAGCCTAATAGTCAATAAATCCCAATAACCTTAAACCATGTGCAAGTAACATCAAATTTGGGCAGTATGCATGTCAAATAGAATGATATTATTTTGTACTAATAGCTCTCACATAATTATTTTCTTATAACCAATCCATATATATAACTTGCAGTAGTGTGTGCGTGTAGACAACAAATCAATTTGAGAAGATATAACTCAACAAAACCCAACAATCATTGCACTAGCCACTACTTCTAGCATATAGGTATGTAGCATAAAAATTGTAGATAGCATCACACATTAACAAAAACACATTACTCTACATGTAGTTGCATCCAATCAATTATGTGCATGCATATATAATAAGGACATGCATAAACCAACAGTCAAATGTGCATGACAATGAACGGGGCTATTAGGTCTTAGACCAATCAAGGATGATAAATAACCAATATTAGTATCAAACATTAAACTCTTGAAAGTATGGAACTATAATATTACAAAGGCATACATAATTAAAATCCAACATGTCATGGCCCCCAACTCTGCTTTCAAGAACAGAGTTCTAGCACGATTTGCCACAAGGCTAACTAATCATCTAATGAAAACACCATTTGTTTATGAGCATTTCCAACAAATTTCAAGATCGGGTTCAAATAATGGGAAGGAAATCGAAATAGAAAATCCTTTGGGCTCCAATATTACTCTCCACAATAGTCCAAAGGGTAACATATTTTTCAGACAAAGGATATGATTTCAAGCTTTCGAATTAGAATGTAGATAAGACAAAGTTAGGGGTTTGAACCTCAAGACCCAACCATCAATATATACAATCCACAACAATAGATATAATACTATACTCAATGCATTAAAACCATACTCAACAATGCAAGAGATCAAGCATTACTTGGCCTCTACATGCCAAATGTTTTGTAAAATTTTAATGCACAGAGAATATATGAAAATGGTCTCATACCCATAAAGAAAAGGAACAAATGGCTTTGAAACAAAGGGTTAGGAATTCACAATAGTCACCTATTGATCTATTTTCCTGTCAAGGGCAAGAGTCGACCTTGTAGGGTATTCTCATGGGAATGGAGATACACTCTATGTTTTTATAGAGGTGGTGCTCCTCTATTTCTCACTCAGATAACAATTATATTATGGTTCTAAATAGTCAAATTCTCGTTAATCAAACATTTAATGCATGCACGTGGAACAAGCAGTGGAAACATGTAAAGATAAAATATTTAGTGGTAAAAATTTTGAAAAAATAAAAACAAGTGAATTTTTTCATCCCACCATGACCATTTCCCATATCATAGCAGGAGAAAGAAAAACATTTGAAGCAATACATGCACAACATAGAGTGCCATAGATGGTCCTTTCTAGAGAACTTTAAATGATTTTGTACTATTCATATAATAAGCATGTAAAGGAGACAAATACTCAAGATTTCATCCTTTAATAAAAGTTAGAAACCACAAAATTCATGAGCTCCCAAAACATCTTTGTATGGAGTTTAAATAATAGATACAAATTTGTTGTTCAAGATCAAATAAAATGTGTGCAAAATTGGCACTACATAATATTTGTGATACTCAAACGAGAAAATAAGAAATGTGTTTTTCCTATTGGACTGGTATGTGGTTCTCATGTATCATATATTAAGCAGAGGTGACTTGGATAAAAAAAAGGAAACGGTCAAAAATCCATCTTGCACACAAACAAAATGCTTTAAACAAGACTTATACTCACAAAAAAAGAAGTAGGAGATGATGGTTATGCCTTTCTTACTTTCTCAGATTCTTTAAATAAGTAGTCGCATATCGATCGAAACTATCATAACCATTTGTTTAATCCTCAAGATCACATAGGGTTAGTTATGCTTCTAACGCACCCTTTAGCCATTCTTGAATATACTCATGTAATGGTGTTATGATTATGTCATGTTTAACCCTAACCCCGAATAACTCATATTCAATACCTTTCAACGTGGCACATTTTTTTTGTGTAATAGATTCTTGGTCTTCATTCTCGTTCACAAAACTGACCAGCTAGCATCGAATTTCATCTTCTGGAAAATTCATGAGGTCATCAAATTTTGATCCCCGTGCGATTCTCTGTATACCCAATTCAAATTACATTTTATCTATAGTCAACAACATTGAATCCCTTATCAAGGGTGGGCCTTCGAGTTCCTTCACAATATCAAACACCTTCAGAAAAAATGTACTTCTCCTTCCCTAAGAGTGTCATAGGTGGTGATCAATTTTCGTAGGGTATCTATCCTCCCGAGCCAACCAACTGTATTTTCTTCAGTCTATTTTTAGAAGGAAAATCTTGCTTCTTCCTTGTAAGATAATCCATGGTTTATATTCTTACAATGAAGGTACTCACTGCGTTTTATAAAAATGTTCATCATTTTTTAAATCCTTTTGTAAAAATTCCTCAAGGGAACAGACCCTTCATGTCATGACACTTGCCTCCATAGAAATCTCCAGATCTTCAATGATTATCCCAAGTATTTTATTAATATCTTAGCAACATATTTTTTGACACCCATTAACAATTTAGTAGCCTTTGTGACCTTATATATTGATCTAGTCACTTCTTTAGTAAATTCGTCCAAGATCATTACAAACAAAGACTCTGTGAATAATGGCCTCGGGCTCAGAGAAACTTTGATCTTCCTTATCCTTTTCTTCAATTTCACATTTTCAATCTCATGTTTAGTTAATGAGTGAGATAATGCTTCACCCATGTCTTGATGAAATATGAGAACCCATAAGGTCCTAAAACCTTTAGCCTCTATCTCAAAACTCCACTTTCTTGTTACTCTTTTATCTTTCAGATTGACCATCTCAATCTGCAATTTCCTATATTATTTATCATATTTAACGTGATGAAGAGTCATAGAATATTCCTAAAAAATCATCGGTCCCTCCTGGGGAAACTCCTCTATGATCATCTTACTCTCGAATATTTTCATTGTATCCCATGTGGGCACATTATTAACCTCATTGACTTCCATTTTTTCCATATTTGCTTCCAGACCCCAGGGTCTTGAGTGTTACCTCCAATATGGATATATTTTTCTCTTGGGAATAGGAGTAACTATATGGGTTATCTCCAATTGATGTTGAGGGGGGTCCCTGTCGTCTCCATAGATTGACTCTCTCCTTTTCTAGTTCACCATCTCTTTCACTTTCAATGTGCTTAGGTAAATGTGAGGATTACATGTATAAATCGTATTTTCCATCCAATAGGTTCCCTACTAATAATTAATTAGGGGTCAATCCCATTGTTCAAACTTTCCCCCTTATACACTTGGTGCATGTCACTAATTAAATGGTAGTTTTCATTCACGTACATAAGGCTTGAGGGAAATGTGCGAAAATTAATCCTTAATGATTAACAACAGTTGTTCACATCATGTGAAATATGTGTGACAGATGTGTTATGATTACCTCGAATATGTAAATCATGTCCTATGTGGAATGCAAGTGATGGGAAGCGAGGGTAATAATGTGGGAGGAAGGATCAAGTGTCATCCCTCGGCATGAGACTTAAAGGCATCAAGAAAATAGACTAAGTCCCAGAATGTGGGATGTGGGTGCAATGACAACCAATGTGGAATTCTAGTGTGGGAGGATTGGGATCACAAATAGATTCAGGAAAATTTATCTGCATCTACATTACCAATCTTTTGTGGGATGCGGGTGTGGGAGCGTTGGGATGTTTGAAAATGGAAATTACTCCCCATCTGCATGGCAAGGGAATTCTATAGAAGGGGTCTGAAAAATAAAGAAATAAGTGTGTGAAAGAAGATAAAGGTATCAACATCACCTAATATACAAATCAACTCAATGTCATGCAAACACATAGAGTGGAAAGAAATTGTGAGTTATTCCATGTAGTACAGTAGTTACCTTTTCCTTATATTTTTACTATGATGTCAAATCCATGGTATATCAACTTGGACTTGCAAGTAGATACTATGAGCACAAACCTGGGTCAAAATGCCTCTAATGCCAACCAAAAGAACCAATGCAATCTTTATGTTATTCAATTGAGTTTATCCCTTTCCCACAAAGGTGAAATGCTCGTGAAATGACCATAATTAATACAACAATACAAGATTCCATGCCAACCATGAGAGCAATGTGAATGTCACCCTCAAACACCAACCAAAACCAAACAAATATGGAAAGGATAAGCCATTATTTCAACCTCAAAATCCCATTACATTGTAGGTCAATCTTGAGCAGAGCTCTAAAGAACCAAGTCAAAATGAAAATCTGAATTATGGTAAGAGTGATCAAATACAGAGCTTGATTTTCCCATTGTTAGATCTAAATCAAGGGCTATGAGATATCCATGTAATTTCCTGCATGTACACCATTTAAACCTTAGTATTGATGCAAGGTACATATAATACAAGCGGCTCCATCCAACAATCATAAGTCTCAATAATATCCCAAGGAGATCTTGTTTGTAGGTCTATGAGTCATATCACAAACATTTCCATAAGCACATAGTTGATAAGGGTTGCAAACTTTATTAATTATTTAGGAGGGGTCAATACCTTAAGTCTTGATCCCTAGCCTTTTCACACATATTTT
>ML785956.1:518524-548473 GCA_009831015.1 Picea engelmannii
ACCCCCTTCAAGGTACAAATAAACTTTGATATTCCTATATTTGAAGGTCAGATAGATGCAGATGTTGTAGAAAAGTGGTTGAATCTACTAGAAGGGTATTTTTTTGTCCATGGTTTTTCGAATAGAGAAAAGATTACTTTTGCGCTCCTCAAAGTCGTTCCCCATGTCAAAGATTGGTGGGAAAATTTCTGTGAGCAAAAGGAAACAGAGGAAACCTCATTATTTACAGTCACGGCCACCTGGGAATCCTTCAGGGATGTTATTAAGGAACAATACTACCCTATCAGAAGTTATGATGACTTGTATACCAAATGGACCACACTGAGGCAAGAAAGAGACCAAGCAGTGCCAGATTTCACAAATATCTTCCATACCTTGCACACCAAGCTGGGTATCAAAGATTCGGAGCGACATCTGGTGCTCAAGTATCGCGGTGCTCTGCATAGATACATCCAGACCGAAATGGAATTTCTAGACATCTCATCCTTGGGCGTGGCCTACCAATATGCTGTCAAAATCGAGCAGAAGCTTAAACAAAAGACATCACAATTTGGGTTGGGGAACCCCTTACAAAAAAATCTAGGAAAGGGTGGCCCCAACCCATAGAACAAAGGACAGAGAAAAGACGAACAGTATCAGGACAACCAGTTCAATCCACAAGCAAAGAAGGACATCGGAAAGACAAAGAAAGATACTAGGAAGTGGTGCGACTTCCATAAGAGCCCTTGGCATAACACTACTGACTACTTCTCAAAGCAGACGTTGGTGACCGAAGTGAAAGCCTCTGAATCAGATGTGGGTTCTGACTCTGAGTTAGAACCATATAGGGGAAGGCGGATCATTGATGCGGAACCCAGTGCCACTGTTTCTACCACCAAGCTCCAGCATGGTGAACCAGACAACCCAGAAGAAGGAGAGTGCCTGTTCCATTCACAGATGTGGGTAAAAGGCACCCCACTGCACTTCATCGTTGATAGTGGTAGCTAGAAGAACCTCATCTCAGAAGAGCTCATCAAGAGGCTTTCCCTGCCGACAACGCTGCACTGATAACCCTACACCATTGGATGGCTCCGCCAAGGAAGCGATCTCCGCGTCAGCCAACAGTGTCGACTGTCGTACAACATCAAGCCCTTCAAATATGAGGTATTGTGTGATGTTTCTCCTCTCTAAGTTTGTGATGTTATTTTGGGCCAACCCTATTTATGGAAACGTCATGTTGTATATGAGTCTAGGCCTCGTAGTGGTATTATTAATTCGAACAGGAAATTGCACAGGATACCCGAGGTTGTCCCACCTAGTGTTATTTCCTTGATCTCTGCTAAGAAATGCAGGAAGGTCATCTCTCAAACGGAGAAGTTTGTCTTCTTTGTGATTCACTCTCAGAATGAGAGAAAAATCACAGCCACATCCATGGTCTTTGCGGCCGACCTCTCCACACAGAAGAAGCAAGAAGATAAGGTTGTGGAAGAATACTCAGATATCTTCTCCTCACCTACAGGGGTACCTCTGCACTGTCAGGTAAAGCACCCCATCGATCTGACCCCCGGTGCACCACTGCCCAATGGGCCAGTCTATCGTGGCTCTCTGTTAGAGAATGAGGAGATCAAGTGACAAATCCAAGAATTTCTCCATAAGGGGCACATCCGTCCCAGCTCATCACCTTGCGGGAGCCCAATCGTGTTGGTACAGAAGAAAGATGGAACCTGGCAACTTTGAATTAATTACCGGGATCTGAATAAAATCACAGTCAGAAATCAGTACCCGATTCCCCGAATCGACAACCTCCTTGATCAACTCATGGGGGCCAAATACTTCAGTAAGATTGATCTGAATTCTGGCTACCACCAGGTCCCGATAGAACAGACAAATGTATGGAAGACTTCCTTCAAGTCAAAGGAAGGCCTTTTTGAATGGTTGGTCATGCCCTTTGGTCTAAAAAAGGATCCAGACACTTTCATGAGGATGATGGACGATATCTTGCAACCATTCACCAATACTTTTGTAGTGGTGTATCTAGATGACATTCTCATTTACAGCAAGACTTGGGCCAAACACTTGCAGCATATTTAGCAGGTTCTGCACACCCTACGGCAGCACAAGCTATACGCCAACTTGGAAAAATGTTCCTTCGACATGGACAGGTTCCATTACTTAGGCTACATCATTGATAAACATGGTGTACATGTGGATCCAGCCAAATTAAATTCATCCGTGACTGGCCAGCCCCAACCACACTCACTGAGCTTCGAATCTTTTTGGGCCTTGCCAATTTCTACCATAGGTTTGTGTTGGGATTCCCCCATATTGCATGGGCCCTTAGCCAAATAACTAGGGGTGGTGGTAAGGCGAAATTTGTGTGGGGCCGGCCCCAACAACAAGCATTCGATGATTTGAAGCAGCACTTGTGCTCAGCCATAGTACTTTCACTACTAGATTTCCAGCAGCCCTTTGAGATTGAGACTGATGCTTCAGACTATGTTGTGGGTGTCGTTCTCACACAGCATGGCCACCCCGTGGCCTATCATTGGCCTATCATAGTGAGACACTATCAGATGTTGTCTGTAAGTAACCTACTTATGACAAAGAAATGTACTCCATTTTGAAAGCATGTCGCCAGTGGAGACATTACATTCTTGGGAGGGAGACAATCATCCACACTGATCATAAGCCACTACAGTTCATGCAGACACAAGGAAAATTGCAGAATGACTGCCATCAAAAGTGGTCCACTTACTTGCAGCAATTCCACCTCAACATCAAATATAAAACAAGAAGCACTAACCATGTCGCTGATTGCCTCAGCAGACCACCAGTCATGACACTCACCACAGTGCTAGACTTTTGCGTCCATGAGACCTCTGGTTGGCCCCAACTCTATGAGACAGACCTGAACTTCGCCACCACCTACCAAATGTTGGGTGCAAAGGAAGTGGTCGATAATTTCCATCTTCAGGATGGGTTGTTGTGTTGTCTGGGCTATATTTGTGTTCCATCAAGTGATCAAGCGAAGATGATATGGGAAGCCCACTACAGTCGGGTGGCAGGACACTTCGACATCGAAAAGACAGTGACAATGCTACAAAAATATTTCTACTGGTCAAAACTTCGACAGGAGGTCAGCAAGTATATCAGGTCTTGCACTGCATGTGCTATTGCAAAACCAACCACTAAGAAATAGGGCTTGTACACCCCTCTTCTGACTCTTGACAAGCCATGGGAATCCATCTCAATGGACTACATGTCGAGCCTCCCATCCACCAAGCGGGGAAATGAATGTGTTTTTGTGGTTGTTGATTGCTTTTCTAAGATGGTGATTTTGGTTGCCTGCAAAAAGAGAATCACAGCAAAAGCCACTTCCAAGCTCTTCTTTGAATGAATCTGGGTACATCTTGGAATCCCACAAACCATTGTCTCAGATTGAGACAGTCGAGTTATCAGCACATTATGGTCGAGCCTCTGGTCACTGCTGGACACCAAGCTCACCAAATCCACTGCCTTCCACCCCAAGACAAATGGCCAAACCGAGGTCATAAATTGAATGATCGTGCATATCCTGCACATGTATAATTCCAAGAACCCTCGTACATGGGATGAGAATCTTCCCTATGTCCAACATAGATAAAACCAAGCCCTGCAAAGCTCAACCAGCCTCAGCCCCTTTCAGGTGGGGTTGGGATTCCAACCATTGGGTCCCATAGATGTTGCACTTCCCCTTGCGGTCACCTCGACCGACTCCTCTCCTGCTCCAACTGAGGCTGACAAAGCCACCCAGTTCATTCATATGATCCAGCACATTCGCCAACAGGTTCAGGATATCCTACAGAAGTCCAATGACAAGTACAAGCAGTGCCATGATAAACATCGGGTTCCACATAAGTTTCAGGTGGGCGACAAAGTTTGGTTGCACTTGCAGAAAGAACGCCTTACAAGACCCCATCGAAAGCTTCGCCCAATACATTATGGGTCATATACAATCACCAAGGCTATGCGGAATAATTCTTTTGAGCTCAACATTCCTCCTTTCCTTGGCCTACACCCAATGTTCAACGTGGACCTCAGGCGTAGCAGAACAACTGACACCAACAGAGCTCAACCCTGACTACACACAACAAGCATCCAGTGATCAGATTGTGGACACACAGATCAAGGGCACTCGACAACAAAGGATCTAGCTTTATCGAGTCATCAAAGCAGGGCAGCTCCTGCACCAAGGCAAGTGGCTCACCCGAGGCCAAATTCAGTAGAAATTTCCTCATTTGATGGGGGAACTCAACGCAATGGAGACCATTGCTTCCTAAGGAGGGAGGATTGATCCAGGTGGATGTCAGTGGCCACCCAACTTTTCCAGCTGGCTCAAAACAACTTTCTAGCAATTTTGATAATTTACTATTTTTAGCAGTTTTCAGGTCCTGAACTTTCGGAGCTGTTTTGAGGCCCTAAACGACGTTTTTTGGGGTCACAAAATTTCATCATCTAACTTTGTGCAAATGTTGTATTCCTCGGATAGATATTTCCAATGGGCTATCATACACCTAAAACGGAGATCGTATGCAAAAGTTACAACCCCGAGAAGTTGATGTACCAACTTACCCAAACGGGGCCCACATGACTTTTGGCGCTTCATCTCCTAGGGTTAGGTTTTTGGATGTTTAGGGTTTTTGAAACTCCTTTTTATTGTAAAAATGCCTTGAGAGCCTCATTGTAATCATCTTCTTGCGAATGAGTGCAGTCGTCACATCTCTTCTCAAAGATAAGCCACCACCATTCCAGCAAGCTTATTTTCCACTACATTTTATAGTTTCATCTTATTTCATTATTGAATAGAAAACCAATTTTATTGTATCTTTGTTATTCTGTGTTAAGCATCTGGTAATAATCTATAGTCATTTCATTCTACTCATAAAATCTAGATCAATGGTATCAGAGCAGTTTGTTCCTTGTCATCTTAATGCATGTCCCCAACGAGGTCGAAGTACACAGAGTTGGGTCTCGAGCTTGTTTCTCTTGAGGACAAAATCTCTCGCACACCCAAGCGACCTCTCATGGAAGGAGAAAAGAAAGATGATGGGATAGGAGATCCTTTCAAACTGTTGATTCAGGAATCCCTCACACAACGAAGGAACGAAATGATGGATAATTTCACACAAATCCTTTGGCGGCTACCAACAGGCGACGCATCTTCTTCGAGCGGAGGCACCGCCCCCTTCAAGGTACAAATAAACTTCGATATTCCTATATTTGAAGGTCAGATAGATGCAGATGTTGTAGACAAGTGGTTGAATCTACTAGAAAGGTATTTTTCTATCCATAGCTTTTCAAATAGAGAAAAGATTACTTGTGAGCTCCTCAAAGCCATTCCCCATGTCAAAGATTGGTGGGAAACTTTCTGTGAGAAAAAGGAAACAGAGGAAACCTCATTATTTACAGTCACGGCCACCTGGGAATCCTTCAGGGATGCTATTAAGGAACAATAATATCCTGTCGGAAGTTATGACAACTTGTATACCAAATGGACCACACTGCAACAAGAAAGAGACCAAGCAGTGCTAGATTTCACAAATATCTTCCATACCTTGCGTACCAAGATGGGTATCAAAGATTCGGAGAAACATCTGGTGCTCAAGTATCATGGTGCTCTGCATAGATACATCCATACCGAAATGGAATTTCTGGACATCTCATCCTTGGGTGCGGCCTAACGATAAGTCGTCAAAATCGAGCAGAAGCTCAAACAAAAGACGCCACAATTTGGGCCAGGGAACCCCTCACAAAAAAAGCCAAGAAAGGGTGGCCCCAACCCATAGAAAAAAGGATAGATCAAAGAAGGACAGTATCAGGACAACTATTTCAAGCCGCAAGCAAAGAAGGACATCAGAACAACAAAGAAAGATATCGGGAAGTGGTGCGACTTCCATAAGAGCCCTTGGCATAACACTGCTGACTGCCGCTCAAAGCAGACGATGGTGACCGAAGTGAAAGCCTCTGAATCAGATGCGGGTTCTGACTCTGAGTTAGAACTAGAAAGGGGAGGACAAATCATTGATGCTGAACCCAGTGCCACTATTGCTACCACCAAGCTCCAGCATGGTGAACCCGACGAGCCAGATGAAGGAGAGCATTTGTTCCATTCACAGATGTGGGTAAAAGACACCCCACTGCACTTCATCATTGATAGTGGTAGCTAGAAGAACCTCATCTCAGCAGAGGTTATCAAGAGTTTGGCCCTACCGACAACGCTGCACTGATAACCCTACACCATTGGATGGCTCCACCAAGGAAGCGATCTCTGCATCAACCAACAGTGTTGATTGTCATACAACATCAAGCCCTTCAAAGATGAGGTATTGTGTGATGTTTCTCCTCTCAAAGTTTGTGATGTTCTTTTGGGAAAACCTTATTTATGGAAACGTCATGCTGTATATGAGTCTAGGCCTCGTAGTGTTATTATTACTTTGAACAGGAAATTGTACAGAATACTCGAGGTTGTCCCACCTAGTGTTATTTCCTTGATCTCTGCTAAGCAATGCAAGAAGGTCATCTCTCAGACGGGGAAGTTTGTCTTCTTTGTGATTCGCTCTCAGAATGAGAGAAAAATCACAGCCACATCTAGGGTCTCTACGACCGACCTCTCCACCCAGCATAAGCAAGTAGATAAGGTCGTGGAGGAATACTTGGATATCTTCTCCTCACCAACTAGGGTACCTTTGCACTGCCAGGTCAAGCACCCCATCGATTTGACCCCCGGTGCACCACTGCCCAATGGGCCAGTCTATTGCTACTCTTTGTTAGAGAATGAGGAGATCAAGCGACATATCCAAGAATTGCTCCACAAGGGGCACATCCGTCCCATCTCATCACCTTGCGAGATCCCAATCGTGCTGGTACAGAAGAAAGATGGAACCTGGCAACTTTGCATTGATTACCGGGATCTGAATAAAATCATAGTCATATATCGGTACTCAATTCCCCGAATCGACGACCTCCTTGATCAACTCATGGGGGCCAAATACTTCAGTAAGATTGATCTGAAGTCTGGCTACCACCAGGTCCCGATAGAACAGACAAATGTATGGAAGACCGCCTTCAAGTCAGAGGAAGGCCTTTTTGAATGGTTGGTCATGCCCTTTGGTCTGAAAAATACTCCAGCCACTTTCATGAAGATGATGGACGATATCCTGCGACCATTCACCAATACTTTTGTAGTGGTGTATCTGGATGACATTCTCATTTACAGCAAGACTTGGGCAAACACTTGCAGCATATTCAGCAGGTTCTACACACCCTGTGGCAGCACAAGCTATACGCCAACTTGGAAAAATGCTCCTTCGACATGGACAGGGTCCATTACCTAGGCTACATCATTGATAAACATGGCATACATGTGGATCCATCCAAATTCTAGTCATCTGTGACTAGCCAGCCCCAACCACACTCACTGAGCATCGGAGCTTTTTGGGCCTTGCCAATTTCTACCGCAAGTTTGTGTTGGGATTCTCCCATATTGCATGGGCCCTCAGCCAGATAACCAGGGGTGGTGTTAAGGTGAAATTTGCATGGGGTTGGCCCCAAAAACAAGCATTCGATGATTTGAAGCAGTGCTTGTGCTCAGCCTCAATACTTTCACTACCATATTTGCAGCAGCCCATTGAGATTGAGACTGATGCTTCAGACTATGTTGTGGGTGTCGTTCTCACACAACACAGCCACCCTGTGGCCTATCATAGTGAGACACTATCAGATGTTGTTCGTAATTAACCTACTTATGACAAAGAAATGTACTCCATTTTGCAAGCCTGTCTCCAGTGGAGACATTACATTCTTGGGAGGGAGACAGTCATCCACACTTATCATAAGCCACTGCAGTTCATGTAGACACAAGTAAAATTGCAGAATGACAGCCATCAAAAGTGGTCCACGTACTTGCAGCAATTCCACATCAACATCAAATATAAAACAGGAAGCACCAACCATTTCACCGATTGCCTCAGCAAACCACCAGTCACGACACTCACCACAGTGCTAGACTCTTGCAGCCATGAGACCTCTGGATGGCCCCAAATCTATTTAACAGACCTGGACTTTGCCACCACCTACCAAACATTGGGTGCAAAGGCAGTGGTCGATAATTTCCATCTTCAGGATGGGTTGTTGTGTCGTCTGGGCAATATCTATGTTCCATAGAGCGATCGAGCGAAGATGATCTAGGAAACCCACTACAGTCGAGTGGCAGGACACTTCGACGTCGAAAAGATAGTGACGATGCTACAAAAACATTTCTACTGGTCGAAACTTCGACAGGAGGTCAGCAAGTATATCAGGTCTTGCATTGCCTGTGCTATTGCAAAACCAACCACTAAGAAATAGGGCTTGTACACCCCTCTTCTGACTCCTGACAGGCCATGGGAATCCATCTCAATGGACTACATGTCGGGCCTCCTGTCCACCAAGCAGGGAAATGAATGTGTTTTTGTGGATGTTGATCGCTTTTCTAAGATGGTGATTATGGTTGCCTGCAAGAAGAGAATCACAGTAGAAGCCACTTCCAAGCTCTTCTTTGAATGAGATTGGGTACATTTTGGAATCCCACAAACCATTGTCTCAGATCGAGACAGTCGGGTTATCAGCACACTCTGGTTGAGCCTTTGGTCACTGTTGGACACCAAGCTCTCCAAATCCTTCGCATGTATAATTCCAAGGACCCTTGCACATGGGATGAGAGTCTTCTCTATGTCCAACATAGATAAATCCAAGCCCTGCATAGCTCAACTGGCCTCATCCCCTTTCAGGTGGGGTTGGGATTCCATCCATTGGGTCCCACAGATGTTGCACTTCCCCTTGCGATCACCTCGACCGACTCCTCTCCTGCTCAACCTGAGGCTAACAAAGCCACCTGGTTCATTGAGAGGATCCAGCACATCTGCCAATAGGTTCAGGATATCCTATATAAGTCCAATGATAAGTACAAGCAGCGCCATGATCGACATCAGGTTCCACATAAGTTTCAAGTGGGTGACAAAGTTTGGTTGCACTTGTAGAAAGAACGCCTTACAAGACCTCATCGGAAGCTTCGCCCACTCCGTTATGGGCCGTACATGATCACCAAGGCTATGGGGAATAATTATTTTGAGCTAAACATTCCTCCTTTCCTTGGCCTACACCCAGTGTTCAACATGGACCTCCTTCAGCCTTATTTCCCACCATTATTGGACACCTCAGATGTAGCAGAACAACTGACACCAACAGAGCTCAACCCTGACTGCATACAATAGGCATCCAGTGATCGTATTGTGGATAAAGAGATGAAGGGCACTCGACAACAAAGCATCAAGCATTATCGAGTTGTCAAAGAAGGGCATCTCCTGCACCAAGGCAAGTGGCTCACCCGTGGCCAAATTCAGCAGAAAATTCCATACCTTGTGTACCAAGTTAGGTATCAAAGATTCGGAGCGACATCTAGTGCTCAAGTATCGCGGTGCTCTGCATAGATACATCCAGACCGAAATGGAATTTCTGGACATCTCATCCTTGGGCGTGGCCTACCGATATGCCGTCAAAATCGAGAAGAAGCTCAAACAAAAGATGCAACAATTTGGGCTGGGGAACCCCTCACAACAAAATCCAGGAAAGGGTGGCCCCAACCCACAGAAAAAAGGACAGAGCAAAGACAGACAGTATCAAGACAACCAGTTCAATCTGCAAGCAAAGAAGGACATCGGAAAGACAAAGAAAGATACCGAGAAGTGGTGCGACTTCCATAAGAGCCCTTGGCATAACACTGTTGACTGTCGCTCAAAGAAGACGCTGGTGACCGAAGTGAAAGCCTCTGAATCAGATGTGGGTTCTGACTCTGAGTTAGAACCAGAAAGGAGAAGACAGATCATTGATGCGGAACCCAGTGCCACTGTTGCTATCACCAACCTCCAGCATGGTGAACCAGACGAGCCAAAAGAAGGAGAGCGCCTGTTCCATTCACAGATGTGGGTAAAAGGTACCCCACTGCACTTCATCATTGATAGTGGTAGCCAGAAGAACCTCATCTCAGCAGAAGTCGTCAAGAGGTTGGCCCTACCGACAACGCCGCACCAATAACCCTACACCATTCGATGGCTCCGCCAAGGAAGAAATCTCCGCCTCAGCCAACAGTGTCGACTATCGTACGGCATCAAGTCGTTCAAAGATGAGGTATTCTGTGATGTTTCTCCTCTCGAAGTTTGTGATGTTCTTTTGGGCCAACCCTATCTATGGAAACGTCATGTTGTATATGAGTCTAGGCCTCGTAGTGTTGTTATTACTTTGAACAGGAAATTGTACAGGATACCCAAGGTTTTCCCACCTAGTGTTATTTCTTTTATCTCTGCTAAGCAATGCAGGAAGGTCATCTCTCAGACGGGGAAGTTTGTCTTCTTCATGATTCGCTCTCTGAATGAGAGAAAAATCACAGCCACATCTAGGTTCTCTGCAACCGACCTCTGCACATAGCAAAAGCAAGTAGATAAGGTCGTGGAAGAATACTCGAATATATTCTCCTTACCTACTGGGGTACCTCTGCACTGCCAGGTCAAGCACCCCATCAATCTGACCCCCAGCACATCGCTACCCAATGGGCCAATCTATTGCCACTTTCTATTATAGAATGAGGAGATCAAGTGATAGATCCAATAATTTCTTCACAAGGGGCACATATGTCCCATATCATCACCTTGTGGGAGCCCAATCGTGCTGGTACAAAAGAAATATGGAACCTGGTGACTTTGCATTGATTACCGGGCTCTGAATAAAATCATAGTCAGAAAGTGATACTAGATTCCCCAAATCGATGACCTCCTTGATCAACTCATGGGGGCCAAATACTTCAGTAAGATTGATCTGAAGTCTGGCTACCACCAGGTCCCAATAGAACAGACAAATGTATGGAAGACCACCTTCAAGTCAAAGGAAGGCCTTTTTGAATGGTTGGTCATGACCTTTGGACTAATAAATGCTCCAGCCACTTTCATGAGGATGATGGACGATATCCTACAACCATTCACCAATACGTTTGTAGTGATGTATCTGGATGACATTCTCATTTACAACAAGACTTGGGCCGAACACTTGCAGCATATTCAGCAGGTTTTGCACACCCTGTGGTAGCACAAGCTATACGCCAACTTGGAAAATGCTCCTTCGACATGGACAGGGTCCATTACCTAGGCTACATCATTGATAAACATGGCGTACATGTGGATCCATCCAAATTCAAGTCATCCGTGACTGGCCATCCCCAACCACACTCACTGAGCTTCGGAGCTTTTTGGGCCTTGCCAATTTCTACCGTAGGTTTGTGTTGGGATTCTCCCATATTGCATGGGCCCTCAGCCAAATAACCAGGGGTGGTGGTAAGGTGAAATTTGCGGGGGGGCAGCCCCAGCAACAAGCATTCAATGATTTGATGAAGTGCTTGTGCTCAGCCCCAGTACTTTCACTACTATATTTCCAATAGCCCTTTGAGATTGAGACTGATGCTTCAGACTAAGCTGTGGGTGTCGTTCTCACGCAGCACAGCCACCCCATGGCCTATCATAGTGAGACACTATCAGATGTTGTCTATAAGTACCCTACTTATGACAAAGAAATTTACTCAATTTTGCAAGCCTGCCGCCAGTGGAGACATTACATTCTTTGGAGGGAGACTGTCATCCACACTGACCATAAGCCATTGCAGTTCATGCAGACACAAGGAAAATTGCAGAATGACTCCCATCAAAAGTGGTCCACGTACTTGCAGCAATTCCACCTCAACATCAAATATAAAACAGGAAGCACCAACCGTGTCACTGATTGCCTCAGCAAACCACCAGTCACGGCACTCACCACAGTGCTAGACTCTTGCGGCCATGAGACCTCTGGATGGCCCCAACTCTATGAGACAAACCCGGACTTCGCCACCACCTACCAAATGTTGGGTGCAAAGGCAGTGGTCGATAATTTCCATCTTCAGGATGGGTTGTTGTGTCATCTGGGCTATATATGTGTTCCATCAAGCGATCGAGCGAATCTGATCTGGGAAGCCCACTACAGTCGGGTGGCAGGACACTTCGTCATCGAAAAGATAGTGACGATGCTACAAAAACATTTCTACTAGTCGAAACTTCGACAGGAAGTAAGCAAGTATATCAGGTCTTGCACTACCTGCGCTATTGCAAAACCAACCACTAAGAAACAGGGCTTGTACACCCCTCTTCCAACTCCTGGCAGGCCATGGGAATCCATCTCAATGGACTACATGTCGAGCCTCCCATCCACCAAGCAGGGAAATGAATGTGTCTTTGTGGTTGTTGATCGCTTTTCTAAGATGATGATTCTGGTTGCCTGCTAGAAGAGAATCACAACAGAAGCCATTGCCAAGCTCTTCTTTGAATGAATCTGGGTACATTTTGGAATCCCACAAACCATTGTCTCAGATCGAGACAGTCGAGTTATCAGCACATTTTGGTCGAGCCTCTTGTCATTGCTGGACACCAAGCTCACCAAATCCACGGCCTTCCACCCCTAGACAGATGGCCAAACCGAGGTCATAAATCGAATGATCGTGCATATCTTGTGCATATATAATTCCAAGAACCCTCGCACATGGGATGAGAGTCTTCCCTATGTCCAACATAGCTAAAACTGAGCCCTACATAGATCAAGTAGACTCAACCCCTTTTAGGTGGGGTTGATATTCCAACCATTGGGTCCCATATATGCTGCACTTCCCCTTCCGGTCACCTCGACCGACTCCTCTCCTGCTCCAACTAAGGCTAACAAAGCCAATCGGTTCATTGAGAGGATCTAGCACATCCACCAATAGGTTTAGGATCTCCTACAGAAGTCCAATGACAAGTACAAGCAACGCCAT
The DNA here is from genome assembly GCA_009831015.1 of Picea engelmannii. Classification (NCBI taxonomy): domain Eukaryota; kingdom Viridiplantae; phylum Streptophyta; class Pinopsida; order Pinales; family Pinaceae; genus Picea; species Picea engelmannii. The sequence goes on from ML785956.1 coordinate 531,405, forward strand.
GATCAACATCGAGTTCCACATAAGTTTCAGGTGGGCAACAAAGTTTGGTTGCACTTGCAGTAAGAACGCCTTATAGGACCCCATCAGAAGCTTCACCCACTTTGTTATGGACCGTACATAACCACCAAGGCTACGGGGAATAATGATTTTGAGCTCAATATTCATCCTTTCCTTAGCCTACACCCAGTGTTCAACGTGGAAATCCTTCGGCCTTATTTCCCACCATTATTGGATACCTCAGACGTAGCAGAATAACTGACACCAAAAGAGCTCAACCCTGACTACATACAACAAGCATCTAGCGATCAGATTGTGGACACAGAGATCAAGGGCACTCGACAACAAAGGATCTAGCTTTATCGAGTCATCAATGCAGGGCAGCTCCTGCACCAAGGCAAGTGGCTCACCCGGGGCCAAATTCAGCAGAAATTTCCTCAACTGATGGGGCAACTCAACGAAATGGAGACCATTGCTTCCTAAGGAGGGAGGATTGATCCAAGTGGATATCGGTGGCCACCCACCTTTTCCAGCTAGCTCAAAACAGCTTTCTAGCAATTTTGATAATTTACTATTTTTAGCAGTTTTCGGGTCCTAAACTTCCGGAGCCGTTTTGAGGCCCTAAACGACGTTTTTTGGGGTATGTTGGATCGAAAAATTTCATCATGAAATTTTGTGCAACTATTGTAGTTCTCGTATAGATATTTCCAATGGGCTATCATATGCCTAAAATAGAGATCTTATGAAAAATTTACGACCTCGGGAAATTGATGTACCAACTTATCCAAACGGGGCCCACATGACTTTTGGCGCTTCATCTCCTAGGGTTAGGTTTTTGGATGTTTAGGGTTTTTGAAACTCCTGTTTATTGTAAAAAGGCCTTGAGAGCCTCACTGTAATCATCTTCTTGCGAATGAGTGCAGCCATCACATCTCTTCTCAGAGACAAGCCGCCACCAGTCTAGCAAGCTTGTTTTCCACTGCATTTTACAATTTCAGCTTATTTCCTTATTGAATAGAAAACCAATTTTATTGTATCTCTGGTATTCTGTGTTAAGCATATGGTAATAATCTATAGTCATTTCGTTCTACTCATAAAATCTGGATCAGTGGGATCAGAGTGGTCTACTCCTTGTCGTCCTAATGCATGTCCCCAACGAGGTCGAAGTACAAAGAGTTGGGTCTCGAGCTTGTTTCTCTTGAGGACAAAATCTCTCACACACCCAAGCGACCTCTCATGGAAGGAGAAAAGAAACATGATGGGACAGGAGATCCTTTCAAACTGTTGATTGAGGAAGACCTCACGCAACAAAGGAACGATATGATGGATAATTTCACGCAAATCCTTCGTCGGCTACCAACAGGCGACGCATATTCTTCGAGCGGAGGCACCGCCCCCTTCAAGGTACAAATAAACTTTGATATTCCTATATTTGAAGGTCAGATAGACACAGATGCTTTAAACAAGGGGTTGAATCTACTAGAAGGGTATTTTTATGTCCATAACTTTTTGAATAGAGAACATATTACTTTTGCGCTCCTCAAAGTCGTTCCCCATGTCAAATATTGGTGAGAAACTTTCTGTGAGCAAAAGGAAACAGAGGAAACCTCATTATTTACAGTCACGACCACCTGGGAATCCTTCAAGGATGCTATTAAGGAACAATACTACCATGTCGGAAGTTATCACGACTTGTATACCAAATGGACCACACTATGTCAAGAAAGAGACCAAGCAGTGCTAGATTTCACAAATATCTTCCATACCATGCACACCAAGCTGGGTATCAAAGATTTGGAGCGACATCTGGTGTTCTGCATAGATACATCTAGACCAAAATAGAATTTATGGACATCTCATCCTTGGGCGTGGCCTACCAAAATGTCGTCAAATCGAGCAGAAGCTCAAACAAAAGATGGGACTATTTGGGTCGGGGAACCCCTCACAACAAAATCCAGGAAAGGGTGGCCCCAACCCACATAACAAAGGCAGAGAAAAGACGGATAGTATCAGGACAACCAGTTCAAGCCACAAGCAAAGAAGGACATAAGAAATACAAAGAAACATATCGGGAAGTGGTGCGACTTCCATAAGAGCCCTTGGCATAACACTGCTGACTGTCGCTCAAAACAAACGTTGGTGACCGAAGTGAAAGCCTCTGAATCAGATGAGGGTTCTAACTCTAAGTTAGAACCAGAAAGGGGAAGACAGATCATTGATGCGGAGCCCAGTGCCACTGTTGCTACCACCAAGCTCCCGCATGGTGAACCAGATGAGCCATAAGAAGGAGAGTGCATGTTCCATTCACAGATGTGGGTAAAAGGCACCCCATTGCACTTCATCATTGATAGTGGTAGCTAGAAGAACCTCATCTCAGCAGAGGTCATCAAGAGGTTGGCCCTGCTGACAACGCAGCACTGATAACCCCACACCATTGGATGGCTCCGCCAGGGAAGCGATCTCTGCGTCAACCAACAGTGTCGACTATCGTACGGCATCAATCCCTTCAAAGATGAGGTATTGTGTGATGTTTCTCCTCTCGAAGTTTGTGATGTTATTTTGGTCCAACCCTATTTATGGAAATGTCATGTTGTATATGAGTCTAGGCCTCATAGTGCTATTATTACTTTGAATAGGAAATTGTACAGGATACCCGAGGTTGTCCCACCTAGTGCTATTTCCTTGATCTCTGCTAAGCAATGCAGGAAGCTCATCTCTCAGATGGGGAAGTTTGTCTTCTTCGTGATTCTCTCTCAAAATGAGAGTAAAATCACAGCCACATCTGGGGTCTCTGCGGTTGACCTCTCCACACAGCAGAAGCAAGTAGATAAGGTCATGGAAGAATACTTGGATATCTTCTCCTCACCTACCGGGGTACCTCTGCACTGTGAGGTCAAGCACCCAATCGATCTAACCCCAGGCACACCGCTTCCCAATGGGCTAGTATATCACCGATCTTTGTTAGAGAATGAGGAGATCAAGCGACAGATCCAAGAAATGCTCCACAAGGGGCACATCCATCCCAGCTCATCACCTTGCAGGAGCCCAATCATGTTGGTACAGAAGAAAGATGGAACCTGGTGACTTTGCATTGATTATCGGGCTCTGAATAAAATCACAGTCAGAAACTGGTACCCAATTACCTGAATCAACGACCTCCTTTATCAACTCATGGGAGCCAAAGACTTCAGTAAGATTGATATGAAGTATGGATACCACCAGGTCCCGATAGAACAGACAAATGTATGGAAGACCGCCTTCAAGTCAAAGGAAGGCCTTTTTGAATGGTTGGTCATGCCCTTTGGTCTTACAAATGCTCCAACCACTTTCATGAGGATGATGGACGATATCCTACAACCATTCACCAATAATTTTGTAGTGATGTATATAGATGACATTCTCATTTACAGCAAGACTTGGGCCGAACACTTGCATCCTATTCAGTAAGTTTTGCACACCCTTTGGCAGCACAAGCTATACGCCAACTTAGAAAAATGCTCCTTCGACATGGACAGGGTCCATTACCTAGGCTACATCATTGATAAACATGGCATACATGTGGATCCAACCAAATTCAAGTCATCCGTGACTGGCCAGCCCCAACCACACTCACTGAGCTTCGGAGCTTTTTGGGTCTTGCCAATTTCTACCGCAGGTTTGTGTTGGGATTCTCCCATATTGCATGGGCCCTTAGCCAAATAACCAAGGGTGGTGGTAAGGAAAAATTTTCATGGGGCTGGCCCCAACAACAAGCATTCAATGATTTGAAGCAACACTTGTGCTCAGCCCCAGTACTTTCACTACGAAATTTGCAGCAGCCCTTTGAGATTGAGACTGATGCTTCAGACTATGATGTGTGTGTCGTTCTCACGCAGCAAGGCTATGGGGAATAATTATTTTGAGCTCAACATTCCTCCTTTCCTTGGCCTACACCCAGTGTTCAATGTGGACCTCCTTCGGCCTTATTTCCCCCCATTATTGGACACCTCAGACGTAGCAAAACAACTGACACCAACAGAGATCAACCCTGACTACATACAATAGGCATCCAGTGATCAGATTGTGGACACATAGATCAAGGGCACTCGATAACAAAGGATCTAGCTTTATCGAGTCGTCAAAGCAGGGCAGCTCCTGCACCAAGGCAAGTGGCTCACCCGGGGCCAAATTCAGCAGGAATTTTCTCATCTGATGGGGGAGCTCAATGCAATGGAGACCACTGCTTCCTAAGGAGGAAGGATTTATCCAGGTGGATATCGGTGGCCACCTATCTTTTCCAACTGACTCAAAATAGCTTTCTAGAAATTTTGATAATGTACTATTTTTAGCAGTTTTCAGGTCCTGAACTTCCAGAGTTGTTTTGAGGCCCTAAACGACATTTTTTGGGGTATGTTGCGATTACAAAATTTCATGATGAAATTTTGTGCAAATGTTGTAGTCCTTGGACATATATTTCCAATGGGCTATCATACGCCTAAAATAGAGATCGTATGCAAAAGTTACAACCCCGGGAAGTTGATGTACCAACTTACCCAAATGGGGCCCACATGACTTTTGGCGCTTCATCTCCTAGGGTTAGGTTTTTGGATGTTTAGGGTTTTTGAAACTCTTGTTTATTGTAAAAAGGCCTTGAGAGCCTCATTGTAATCATCTTCTTGTGAATGAGTGCATCCATCACATCTCTTCTCAGAGATAAGCCGCCACCATTCCAGCAAGCTTGTTTTCCGCTGCATTTTACAGTTTCAGCTTATTTCCTTATTGAATAGAAAACTAGTTTTATTGTATCTCTGTTATTCTATGTTAAGTATCTGGTAATAATTTGTAGTCATTTTGTTCTGCTCATAAAATCTAGATCAGTGGTTTCAGAGCAGTCTGCTCCTTGTCATCTTAATGCATGTCCCCAACAAGGTCGGAGTACAAAGAGTTGGGTCTCGAGCTTGTTTCTCTTGAGGACAAAAGCTCTCGCACACCCAAGCGACCTCTCATGGAAGGAGAAAAGAAAGATGATGGGACAGGAGATCCTTTCAAACTGTTGATTCAGGAAGCCCTCATGCAACAAAGGAACGATATGATGGATAATTTCACGCAAATCCTTCAGCGGCTACAAACAGGCAATGCATCTTCTTCGAGCGGAGGCACCGCCCCCTTCAAGGTACAAATAAACTTCGATATTCCTATATTTGAAGTTCAAATAGACGCAGATGTTGTAGACAAGTGGTTGAATCTACTAGAAGGGTATTTTTCTGTCCATAGATTTTCGAATAGAGAAAAGATTACTTTTGCGATCCTTAAAACCATTCCCCATGTCAAAGATTGGTGGGACAACTAGTTCAAGCCGCAAGCAAAGAAGGATAGTATCAGGACAACCAGTTCAAGATGCAAGCAAAGAAGCACATTGGAAAGACAAAGAAAGATACCGAGAAGTGGTGCGACTTCCATAAGAGCCCTTGGCATAACATTGCTGACTGTCACTCAAAGAAGACGTTGGTGACTGAAGTGAAAGCCTCTGAATCAGATGCAGGTTCTGACTCTGAGTTAGAACCAGAAAGGGGAAGACGGATCATTGACGCGGAACCCAATGCCACTGTTGCTACCACCAAGATCCAGCATGGTGAACCAGATGAGCCAGAAGAAGGAGAGCGCATGTTCCATTCACAGATGTGGGTAAAAGGAACCCCATTGCACTTCATCGTTGATAGTGGTAGCCAGAAGAACCTCATCTCAGCAGAGGTTGTCAAGAGGCTGGCCCTACCAACAACATTGCACCGATAACCCTACACCATTGGATGACTCAGCCAAGGAAGCGATCTTCGCGTCAGCCAACAGTGTCGACTATCGTACGACATCAAGCCCTTCAAAGATGAGGTATTGTGTGATGTTGCTCCTCTCGAAGTTTGTGATGTTCCTTTGGGCCAACCTTATTTATGGAAAATTCATGTTGTATATGAGTCTAGGCCTCGTAGTGTAATTATTACTTTGAATAGGAAATTGTACAGGATACCTGAGGTTGTCCCACCTAGTGCAATTTCCTTGATCTCTGCTAAGCAATGCAGGAAGGTCATCTCTCAGACAGGGAAGTTTGTCTTCTTTGCGATTCGCTCTCAGAATGAGTGAAAAATCACAACCACATCCAGGATCTCTGGGGCCGACCTCTCCACATAGTAGAAGCAAGTATATAAAGTCGTGGAAGAATACTCAGATATCTTCTCCTCACCTACCGGGGTACCTCTCCACTGCCAGGTCAAGCACCCCATCGATCCGACCCTCAGCACACCGCTGCCCAATGGGCCAGTCTATCTCCACTCTCTATTAGAGAATGAGGAAATCAAGCGACAGATCTAAGAATTTCTCCACAAGGGGCAGATCTGTCCCAGCTCATCACCTTGCGGGAGCCCAATCATGCTAGTACAGAAGAAAGATGGAACCTAGCGACTTTGCATTGATTACCGAGCTTTGAATAAAATCATAGTCAGAAAATTGTACCTGATTCCTCGAATCGACAACCTCATTGATCAACTCATGGGGGCCAAATACTTCAGTAAGATTGATCTAAAGTCTGTCTACCACCAGGTCCCGATAGAACGGGAAAATGTATGGAAGACCACCTTCAAGTCAAAGGAAGGCCTTTTTGAATGGTTGGTCATGCCCTTTGGTCTGACAAATGCTCCATCCACTTTCATGAGGATGATGGATGATATCCTGCGACCATTCACCAATATTTTTGTAGTGGTGTATCTGGATTACATTCTCATTTACAGCAAGACATGGGTTGAACACTTGCAGCATATTTAGCAGGTTTTGCACACCCTGTGGCAGCACAAGCTATACACCAACTTGTAAAAATGCTCCTTTGACATGGACAGGGTCCATTACCTAGGCTACATCATTGATAAACATGGTGTACATGTGGATCCAGCCAAATTCAAGTCATCCGTGACTAGCCAGCCCCAACCACACTCACTGAGCTTCGGATCTTTTTGGGCCTTACCAATTTCTACCGCAGGTTTGTGTTGGGATTCTCCCATATTGCATGGGCCCTCAGCCAAATAACCAGGGGTGGTGGTAAGGTGAAATTTGCATGTGGTCGGCCCCAACAACAAGCGTTTGATTATTTGAAGCAACGCTTGTGCTCAACCCCGGTACTTTAACTACCAGATTTGCAGCAGCCCTTTGAGATTGAGACTGATGCTTTAGACTATGTTGTGGGTGTCGTTCTCACGCAGCACGACCACCCCATGGCCTATCATGGTAAGACACTATCAGATGTTCTCCATAAGTACCCTACTTACAACAAAGAAATGTACTCCATTTTGAAAGCCTGTCGCCAGTGGAGACATTACATTCTTGGGAGGGAGACAATCATCCACACTAATCATAAGCCATTACAGTTCATGCAAACACAAGGAAAATTGTAGAATTACCACCATCAAAAGTGGTCCACGTACTTGTAGCAATTCCACCTCAACATCAAATATAAAACAGGAAGCACCAACCGTGTCGTTGATTGCCTCAACAAACCACCAGTCACGACACTCACCACAGTGCTAGACTCTTGCGGCCATGAGACCTCTAGATGGCCCCAACTCTATGAGACAGACCCGGGCTTCACCACCACCTACCAAATGTTGGGTGCAAAGGCAGTGGTCGATAATTTCCATCTCCAGGATGGGATGTTGTGTCATCTGGGATATATATGTGTTCCATCAAGCGATCGAGCGAAGCTGATCTAGGAATCCCACTATAGTCAGGTTGCAGGAAACTTCGGCTTCGAAAACATATTCATGATGCTACAAAAACATTTCTACTGGTCAAAACTTCGACAAGAGGTCAACAAGTATATCAGGTCTTGCACTGCCTGCGCTATTGCAAAACCAACCACTAAGAAACGGGGCTTGTACACCCCTCTTCCAACTCCTGACAAGCCATGGTAATCCATCTCAATGGACTACATGTCGGGCCTCTAATCCACCAAGCAGGGAAATTAATGTGTTTTTGTGGTTGTTGATCGCTTTTCTAAGATGGCAATTCTGGTTGCCTGTAAGAAGAGAATCATAGCAGAAGCCACTACCAAGCTCTTCTTTCAACGAGTCTAGGTACATTTTGGAATCCCACAAACCATTGTCTCAGATCGAGATAGTCGCGTTATCAGTACATTCTGGTCGAGCCTCTGGCCACTGCTGGACACCAAGCTCACCAAATCCACTGCCTTCCATCCCCGGACAGATGGCCAAACTGAAGTCGTAAATCGAATGATCGTGCATATCTTGCACATGTATAATTCCAAGCACCCTCGCACATGGCATGAGAGTCTTCCCTATGTCCAACATAGCTAAAACTGAGCCCTGCATAGCTCAGTCGGCCTCAGCCCCTTTCAGGTGGGGTTGGGATTCCAACCATTGGGTCCCATAGATCTTGCACTTCCCTTTGCAGTCACCTTGACCGACTCCTCTCCTTCTCCAACTGAGGCTGACAAAGCCACTCGGTTCATTGACAGGATCCAACACATATGCCAATAGGTTCAGGATATCCTACAGAAGTCCAATGACAAGTACAAGCAGCACCATGATCAACATCGGGTTCCACATAAGTTTCAGGTGGGCGACAATGTTTTGTTGCACTTGTAGAAAGAAGGCCTTACAAGACACCATCGGAAGCTTTTCCCACTCTGTTATGGCTCGTACATGATCACCAAGGCTATGCAGATTAATTCTTTTGAGTTCAACATTCCTCCTTTCCTTGGCCTACACCCAGTGTTCAACGTGGACCTCCTTCGGCCTTATTTCCCACCATTATTGGACACCTCAGACGTAGCAGAACAACTGACACCAATAGAGATCAACCCTGACTGCATACAACAGGAATCCAATGATCAGATTGTGGACACAGAGATCAAGGGCAATCGACAACAAAGGATCCAGCTTTATCGAGTCGTCAAAGCAGGGCAGCTCTTGCACCAAGGCAAGTGGCTCACCCGGGGCCAAATTCAACAGAAATTTCCTCATCTGATGGGGGAACTCAACGCAATGGAGACCATTGATTCCTAAGGAGGGAGGATTGATCCAGGTGGATATCGGTGGTCACCCACATTTTCTAGCTGGCTCAAAACAACTTTCTAGCAATTTTGATAATTTACTATTTTTTGCAGTTTTCGGGTCCTGAACTTCCGGAGCCGTTTTGAGCCCCTAAACGACGTTTTTTGGGGTATGATCATAAGATTTCATGATGAAATTTTGTGTAACTGTTGTAGTCCTCGGATAGATATTTCCAATGGGCTATCATACGCCTAAAACAGAGATCATATGCAAAAGTTACGACCCTGGGAAGTTGATGTACCAACTTACCCAAACGGGACCCACATGACTTTTGGCGCTTCATCTCCTAGGGTTAGGTTTTTGGATGTTTAGGGATTTTGAAACTCTTGTTTATTGTAAAAATGCCTTGAGAGCCTCATTGTAATCATCTTCTTGTGAATGAGCATAGCCGTCACATCTCTTCTCAAAGATAAGCCGCCACCATTCCAGCAAGCTTGTTTTCCGCTGCATTTTACAATTTCAGCTTATTTCCTTATTGAATAGAAAACCAGTTTTATTGTATCTTTGTTATTCTATGTTAATCATCTGGTAATAATCTGTATTCATTTTGTTCTGCTCATAAAATCCGTATCAGTAGCAAAGGAACCTTCCTCTTATGTGAAGAGAAAATAAGTTCCAAGTCTTATTTCAATGTAGTCAACATTTGAATTAAGGATGTTTTCAATATAAGGGATACATGTAGGTTCTGTTAGTATTATAATATTCTTTTAATCCTAATGAATAATCATATGAGAACCATCTATGCTAAGTTAATCATTAGTTAAATTTTTTCATTCACATCCTAGATTAATAGAATAATTCCTTAATTCCATGTCAACCACAAGAAAATTGCATGTAGTGCACATTTTGAGGCATGCACACATTATTGTAGTAAGATCTTTGATTTATCCTATGGTTGGTTGAACCTTCTTATTAAATGTGAGCATGTTTCTCGCTTCACTTGTACAAGTAAGACTAGGTTTCTCCATGATTATTTTTTACATAAGTTTTGGGCATGAGCCACCATAAATCAAACAACAATGAACAATTTTACCCATATTCTTTGTGGAAACATAAAAAGGACGGTATCTAGGCTCAGGAAAAATACTTTTCACCGTACTTACCTCATCTTTCTAAGTTTCCTCTTCTAACATTGTGGCATTAGTGGTCAAATATTTTGTTCCCAAGTTATTTGTAGTATGCACAATTAGGATAGCATGTGCTTTATTAGAATTTTGTCATTGTTCGAGAGCACGAAGGACATCTACGAAGCTAATAATAGCCTTACGAGAAGCCAAATCATTATCAACATTATAAGGTGAATAATTTTTTAATAAAACAACAATGTTTTGAGATGGGATAGAAAGTACACATTGTGTTTTGTACCTAAAACATGAACAAAATGAGTAGATTTAGTTCTTTGGTTCTATTAAAATCTACATTTCCAAATCCACTATTTTGCATTGCTTTAGGCTTGAACTTATTCTAGCCAGATTGGCTTTTGGTAAAAGAAAGAAACACAATATAAACTCTATAAAACTATGGTAGGATCAATTTTCTTATCCTTTTCCAGTTCTTTGGCAGTTGATAATGTCTCACATGTCTTAGGATCATGTTCTTCAGTGCAAAAATAACACCATTGATGGGATGTAGAGGTTCCTCATTGCTCGATATTAGACCTTGTTAATGTTTGTTAAGGGAGATATGTTAAGGGCATGGGATAAATTACCAACTTATGCTTAATTGAAATCATTTTACTTATCATGTCTTGAATGAGTTATATCATAGCAGACATGTTATTTTTTTTATTATCAAAAGAAAAATCAGTTCTATTCAAATCCAAGGCAATTTTATAAGGCATATTCCAAGATGTCTGCATTCTTCTCTTCTAATATGTTTCTGTAAGCAAGAGTCAAAATATCATAATAATGAACCAAAGGTGATTTTTAAGTTGGTAAAATAACCTCAAGGACCTTATTAAACAATTTTATAAACCTAACGTGAAAAGACTTAATGGTTTCACCATTTTTGAAAGATAGGTTATTATAACTCTTCTAATATTTCAATTCATACGAATTTGGACTTAAACCAATACGTCAACTCAAACCAAGTAGAAAAAATCCTTATCAAGGAGGTCAAATAATTTAGTAGAATCCATGTCTTCCAAGGAATTGACAAAGAGACTCATGCATGTTTCATTGTCATGAGTGCCCATACTATCACATGCATTTGAAAATGCAACCACATGATCATTTCCAGTGGTAACATTGTTTCCTGAAATTTTGGGTAAGGGAAATGATAGTCATATTCAAAGGAGAGGACACAAGCCATGGAGTGGAATTAGTGTCCACTTCATATTGAAATATGTTAAGCTTCTTATCATATTTTGAGGATTGTTATGCACCAATATAGGATTAATCTTGTTAAGCATGCTACCAATAGTAGTAGAACTTAAAAACAAAGCACTGGTAGACATAGAGGTCAAATGGTTGTGCAACATAGAAGTCACGATTACCTTGAAATTATATTTGGGGATAAAGATGTCCAATCAAGTATCTGAAATAGAAGAAACTACAAGACTATCAAATTGATCTAAGATACACCTTCTTGTTGTCCCTCGACCAAATTTTTAGGATCCTTAGTCATGTTTGACCTATTTTTGGGACTTCGACAGGTTGTCGAAGGCAGAGCGCAAGACAAAGCGAAGATCGCAGGATCTCAGCCCCATTTTAGGGATTTTGGGGATTTGGGATTATGTAACAGGTATGAGGATGACGGCCCATGGGTTTACCCATGTTTAGGCACAATTTTGTAATGTATAAATAAGTAGCTAGGCGATGTAAGAAGAGGTTGGTGTGTTAAGTGCTATGTGTTAATTGCTAAGTGCAAGTAATGACTGTAATGGCTTTGTGCATGTTGTGTGAGACTTGCAGAGCTAAGTGCAAGTGACTGAAGAGACTGAATGTAGGCTTTGTGTTGTAACCTAGCTTAGGGAAGGAGGATCTAGTGAAGAGTGCGCAGATCTCCTGTCCTCTGCGAAGTTGATCTGAAGGCTCTGTGCATGTAAGAAGATTGAAGAAAGCTAATAAAGAAGACAAAGAGTTGGTGGACGTAGCCCCAGGGTGGGGGTGAACCACATAAATCCCGTGTTGTGAATTCTTTGTGCGATGTGTTGATATGTTTATGTATTTACTTGCTTAGTGCTTTGATATAGATGAATGATCGGTAGATTTGTTGTTGATTTGCGCTTAAAAATGAGATTAAATGTTGGATCTGACCTGTGTGAATGTGCTTAGTGCTTGAATCTGCTAGATCTGATTTGTTTCGTCATGATAAGTGTTGCTAGATGCTATATCTGGTTGAATACTGTGATGCTCTATAATTAGGGTATTTACCTGCGAAGTAGATATTGGTTAAACATTGATGAACTATATTGCTAAGTGCTTTGTCAAGGTGTTAGAATCACAGATCTGAGTCCCAACTAAGGTTGTAGACACTGGAGTCATGTAACCACCCCTGCCTCTACCTCAGGTGAGACTTCATCTACTTCGCAGGTGTTGCTGAAAGGGTCAGTAGTTAGGGTTTTGTTGGTGTGCTATTGTAGAGTTGAACCCTGGGTCTACCCCTGTGCCAACAAATGGTTTTGTTTCTGGGACCTGAAACTATGATTGTTGGGAACTGAGGAAAAAGGAGCTTTGTGCAAATATCTGACCTGAAACTGTGAAATCTATGTGCATAGATCTGTTGCCCTAGTGCACAGTATTCTACTTAATTTGTGAATCTATGTGCTGAGAAAAGAAGTCTGATCTGAAGATAAGAGGTAAGATCTGAAATCTTTGTGCTTTGTTAAAGGTAAGATTAGTGGAAATTTTTATTTCTAAAGTATGGATCTAGGTATGTGTGATAAATTTTGTCCTAGCTTGAAAAGTAGGGCGTGGCTAGAGGAAAGAAGGTTTGATTTGAATAGATCTGATAAGAATAGTGACAGATATGTTATACCTATGCATAGAAAGAATGTTTGCACTAACAAATGGATGCAAGATTCTAGAAAGAATTTTTTGCAGGTTAACTACTATGATCCTAGCGTGCAGTACAGGAAAGCTTGGGGATCATTTAAGAAAAAGAGAGGATTAACCCTTCATCACAGTTGTAGAAGATCGGGACATCTCGCTAAGAAATTCCCTAGTAGAAGACCTAGTTGTCTTTGTTGTAAAGCTACGGACCATGAAGTTTTAGATTGCCCTAGAATGATTCCTAAGCTTGAAAAAATAAATATGGAACAAGTAGACCCTAAGAAAGGTCAAGAAACTAAGACCTTGGCAAAACCCCAGAAGTAATCAAAGACTATACTATTACAGATGAAAGAAACCTTGAATGACCACCGAGATACTAATCTATCAGATATCTTAAAAGAGAAAGAGCAAATAGAAGCAAGAATAGGAGACTTCGACATTGACTGTGTTCTGGATGAAGAAATACGGGTGAATGTCATGACAGAAAGAACTTGGGAAGCTATAGGAAAGCCTGTTATGATTCCTTCATTGGAAGGAATAGGATTATTTAGAGGAAAGATGATAACCCTATGCGGAAGACTTACCAAGATATCTATGAGTACCCATGGAACTACGACAGAAGAAGATTTTGAGGTTGTTAAATTTATTGAGAACGTCGCCCTGTTTGATATGTTACTAGGAAAACCTTGGATTGGAAAGGATCAGGCCAGAAGGAAAGAAGAAGAAGTCTTAGAGAAAAAGAAGCAAGAATTAAAATATTTCATGACTAGGAGGATCGCACAGTTGATTGAAGAATAGGATAACAGATCAAAGCTATTTAGGACCAGAGACTTGGATGTTGAAGTTGAAAGGACACACGAGGACTTGAGACACCTATCTGTACAGGAGAGTAGAGAATCTACGCCAGCTAGAGAAGAAGTATTACCCGTGCACCCTACAAAGGAATCTCAGCAACGCGAAGTTACTATGCCAAAAGAAGACAAGAATTAGAATGGAAAGAGGAATAATGACATGAAGCTCACTGGAAAGAAGGCTAGAAATATCAGCAAGAAGAGAGCAAAGATCGAAAAGTTACAGAAGGTTCCAGAGGGAACTTCACAGAAGGAAAATTGCAAAACCGGCACTTCGTCGGGATATCAGAACAACATCACATGGCACTTCGCCATGGCGAAAAAATATAGTCGTTGGTAACAGACTAACCATTAGACCAACACCGCGAACGGTTAGAACAGCATTTATGGCTAGGAAGCTCACCATCAGACCGTTGGGACTGTGCCATAACGGGCAGAACTGAATTAATGAAGGATTCTCGCCCGTTGGAGATATATGTTACCTAGTTGTCTACTTATTTCGTCGAATGTTGCACCGAGAACACTTTTGCGAATTGTAACAGTAAAAACTCATTGCTACCGTGTTGTGATTAGTAAGATCGACATCAGTTATTTTTTTTTGCGCATCCATCCGATCTAAGCATGTATGTCGGACGCGCTTAGTGTCGTGGAGAAAAGCGTCGAAGAATTTCTCATCAATCTCATGGTCAAGAAAATAATTTCTGCAAGTATTCAAGCGTCATCGACAAGAGGAGTGCAAGCCTCTCCGTCAACCGCTCATGGATCTGGGCCATCCTGAGTCGTCACAGAAAAGAGAACCAAGCACAGAGATGACCTAGCAAAGGAAAAGCTAATCCTGACCATACTGCCTGACTACATCCCTCCTCTGGCCGACGCAGTGATTCGTGATAGTGTGTCGAGAGATTTTGAGTACACCATGGTTACTACGTACCTCCCTAAGGGGATATGCGTAGTTCGAGCATAGCAAGACAAGATCGCAATGTTGAAGTTCAGCGACTTCAACCTAGGAGACCGCAAAAACCATAGTATGCTCGCCCCGTATAAATACTTGACCAGGATGAAAGCGAAGAACTCGAAAATAATCCCCCATTCATGGACGATGAACCTCGCGCAGTCCACCATGTTGAATGTAATGAAAATCCCACACTTTGGAAGACACCATGAAGTTAACGCATGTGTCAAGCTCCTACTTTCATGTTACCATGGCAGCTACTTATGGCTAGACCATTGTATCACATTCGATCCGACGTTGATCCATAGGATCACCAGATTGAGTATGCAAGGACCTGACCCATAGGACTTCTATCCACAAAAATCCACAAATTGCATGTTAGCATAGAATATCAAGGATACGTACAGCGATGTTGAGAAGGGGACGTGAGGCTACAAGGTAGCTTCCATCCATAATGGCGTAGTGTGCCTAGCATGCCAATTAATCACAAGAAAGCTTGTGAGAAAGAACAGACCCACGCAGGTCACAGGCTTTGGCATTGACCTCACGAGGAAATGTGTAGAAGGCCTACAGATGAACTGGGCAAAGTACCTAGTTAACCAGCCGGAATAGGACTGTCGTGAAACACAGGATCAGGGCTATGAGTTCCACTTTAGCTGGCTCCTGATCCTCATCGTGTTTAATGCTTGGGAGATGATGGAAGGTGCAACCTTCCTAGACATTGAACCATTCAAGCCGCTTTCTATGAAGTTCACCATGCTCTAGTACTCGAGCGACATGGGAAAACAGTGGCTGTCGAACGCAATTTTTCACACATATTATCTCCAGCTAAAGAGGTCCATCGAAGTTGAACCTTGCATTACGTCGAGAACCCTATAATGGTTCATACCCCTCATGAAGTTCTGCGTAGATCAGCACTTGATCTATATTACTGCTGGAGCAGATGAACATAAGCAGGAGCTTCATTCGTAATACAAGCTCACGGAAGAGGACCTCGAGGAGATCACCAAGGACTGGTCAGCAGACCTCCTTATCCCCGCTGACTCTGCAGAGATGTCTGACCCCAAACCTGACAACTCGGAGGCCGCTCACAAGGAACATGACACACCCGGACCCAATAGAAGGAAGAATACTGAAGAAGTCCAAGACTTAAGCAACGCATCAGAGAATACTGCTTCAATATCACCTGAATGAGGGGGTGATGATGAAGTAGAAGAAATGAATGGAAAAGAAGATGAGCATAAGCAAGGAAAAGTAACATCGCTTAGAGATGGGGCCGATCCCTTGAAGAAGAGGAAGGTTTCTCTCGAGAAACCCTCTTCCTGGAAGAAATCTAAAGCCACTTTGACCAAGATGCAGACTATGCTCATTGTCAATGATTTTGACTTCATCATCGCAAATGTGAACAATGCCTCACAAAAAATATTGCAGAAACAAGAAGCCAAGTAGGAGGAGATGTACGATAGAATTGAGGTCGAGATCCGAGGAGTACAACAACCCCTTCAGTCCATTCACGCAGTGTCCACTATGCCCCTGCCATTGGGAGAACCAGAGTTGGGAGATGAGCCAGCCCAACTCCAACGACTAGCTGATGCAACCGAAGCTTGTCTTCGTCATGCACAGGAAGAAATAGAAAAGGCCACCCAAGCCTTCAAGCAGGTGCAAGAAGTACTCATATAACTATTGATTAAGGTTGGTTGTCATTGATGTCAACCCTTGAAGAAACACCCGTAGTAAAAAAGTTTGGGTAATGGACCCAGTATTGCTTGATGTAAATATGACTCATTATTGTTTTTTCATTGTTGATAAGAAGTAAATATGGATGAACTCCAAAGTGGTCCCCTTATGGTGAAATCCCTCACGGGAAGACGCTTTGTGGAGTAAGAGAACCCATGCTTAATTGTGAAATAATGAGATGAAGGAAATTGAATTTGTCAGGGAAAATATCCTATATGGATAGTGTTTTTCATGTCATTTCCGGTGGTATGTGGAACGCCACATAATTCCTCACGGTTAGAGAGTTATGGCCATGAGAAGTTGGAGACCCCAGGTTTGGGCAATGGACCCAAGTTTTTTTGATGGGTAATGGTATGAGTTATGATATATTTTTAGATAATACTATTCTATATGGATAGTACATGTCATGCCATTTCTGGTGGTATGTAGAATGTCACATAACTCCTCA
>ML785956.1:550802-578822 GCA_009831015.1 Picea engelmannii
AGCAGCAGCAGCGACATCTCGGAAGATGATGAAGAAGTGGCCAACTTCGTCAAAAGACTGAACAAGGGAACCAACGGTAAGTACAGAGGTAAGCTTCCTTTAATTTGTTTTCATTGTGATGGTATTGGTCATTGGACATATAAGAAAAATCATTATGTGGTTTTCTCCCGATTTGGGTTTCCACGTAAAACACTGGTGTACTGTGTATGTGTGTGATTGTTTATTTCTTACTGTTCATTACTAGATAATAATTCTACATTGATATAACACTTGAAGAAAAAGGATTATAATTATGCTATTAAGGATTCACCACCCCTCTCAGTAATCCAATAAGAACAACATTGAATTGCAGAGCAGGAGAAGGTTTCCCTCCAGACAAAGTTTGAAGAGGAGAAAGCACAGATTCAACAGGAAAAAAAATAGTTTCTCGCAGAGCAACTTGAAGTGCAAGAAGCAGTCAATAGAGCACTTTGCTCTGTGATAGGCTTGGAGCCAAAGGCAGAAGACCGAGTTTCACATCAATTAGACCAACTCGCAGAAGTTATCCAGCAGCTACAGCAAAGAATAGCATACTTAGAGCTCTGCACAATGCCCGACACCCCGCAGGATGTGAGGGATCAAAGGAAAGCAACTGCTCGAGGCACAGTTGAAAGAATCAAGGACCTCGCCTTGGAATGTAAACAATTGAGTGATCACAGTGCATAGACGTATGAGTGACTCACTGAGAATCCAAAACTGAAGACACTGGAGTCACAGCTCCAAGAGGTGAAGTATCAAGAAGAAACAATACAGGCATAGTTGAAGCCCCTATCAGTTATTGAAAGAATGAACCGATCCCAAGAGCAGTGCACTGCTCAACAGCAGGTCCACACCATTCAGAGAAAAGTCATGGAAGTGACTCAGAGGCTCCAACCTATACAGAATGAGGCTTGCCAACTTTTCATAGAGATCGAAGGTCGAGGAGAAGAACTAGAACAAGTCGTCACTGCAGCAGAACAATGCCTAGAGGGACCTGTCAACGAAGTTGTTATCCAAGAGTTTGTTGAACAAGTGGTCATGGCACAACAACAAGTCAAAGCAGCTCAAGCTAAGCTCGACGCTTTTGAGGCAAAATTATCCAAATCAGAGTGACTCAGGACGAGTCACAAGTGAGTGTTGGGGGGTTGTTGGCCCTTGACAAAATTTTGAGGATCCTTGGTCATGTTTGACCTATTTTTGGGAATTTGATAGGTTGTTGAAGGCAAAGCGCAAGACAAAGTAGATATTGTGGGATCTCAGCCCCCTTTTAGAGATTTTTGGGATTTGGGATTATGTAATAGGTATGGGGATGGAGGCCCATGGATTTACCCATGTTTAGGCCCGATTTTGTAATGTATAAATAAGTAGCTAGGCGAGGTAAGAAGAGGTCAGTGTGATAAGTGCTAGGTGTTAATTTCTAAGTGAAATTAATGACTGCAATGGCTTTGTGCATGTTGTGTGAGACTTGCATATCTAAGTGCAAGTGACTAAAGAGACTAAATGTAGGATTTGTGTTGTAACCTAGCTTAGGGAAGGAGGATCTAGAGAAGAGTGCACAGATCTCCTCTCCTCTGCGAATTTGATCTGAAGGCTCTGTGCATGTAAGAAGATTGAAGAAAGCTAATAAAGAAGACGAAGAGTTGGTGGACGTAGCCCAAGGGTGGGGGTGAACCACGTACATCCTGTGTTGTGAATTCTTTGTGTGATGTGTTGATGTGTTTATTTATTTACTTGCTTAGTGCTTTGATATAGATGAATGATAGGTAGATATGTTGTTGATTTGTGCTTAATAATGAGAGTAAATGCTGGATCTGACCTGTGTGAATGTGCTTAGTGCTTGAATCTGCTAAATCTAATATGTTTAGTTATGCTAAGTGTTGCTAGATGCTAGATCTGGTTGAATACTGCGATGCTCTATAATTAGGGTATTTACCTGCGAAGTAGATATTGGTTAAACATTGATGAACTATATTGTTAAGTGCTTTGTCGAGGTGTTACAATCATAGATCTGAGTCCTAGCTAAGGTTGTAGACACTGGAGTTATGTAACCACCCCTGCCTCTACCTCGGGTGAGACTTCATCTGCTTCGCAGGTGTTGTCAAAAGGGTCGGTAGTTAGGGTTTTGTTGGTGCATTATTGTAGCGTTGAACATTGGGTCTGCCCCTCTGCCAACACTTCTTCACCTCATATTAGTGGTGGGTTGATGCAGACCCCCGACCCTTTGTCCGAGATCCACAAAGGATCGTTCTAAATTCTCCTCAGGCCGAAGCGGCTCCTTTGGTTCCTTGCTGAAACCTCCAATGAATCCAATCCACATGTCCTTCACGAAAACTCCACCTACACCACGTGCACCAGGTGTGAGTCTTCGCCTCCACATGACCACAACCCAGGCCTTAGCGCAAGCACCTTTCGTGATTCGCGATCTCATGAGTTTGTGAATTGAAGACCCTCAACTCCAAACCTCTGATACCCGATAGTGTGATACAGGTATGGCCCCTTCCTTTCTAGCACCTCTACGAATGACCACTGGCTAGGGCCTAACTCTAGCACCCCTCGCAAATCGCAACTTCACGAGTTGGAGTGTTGAGCCCTCGTGCTCCTACCTTACGAATCCCCGAGACATGATAAGTCAACAATGGGTTGACTCCTTCCCAGGCGACATGTGTCCTCCACCTGTCACTGCTTCCACTTTTCCCCGGGCGCTTGATGTTACACCACCTGTCAAGCACGCAGCCCCACCTAACAGATGTGCTACATGTCTATATGATCCCTCGACGCTTGGCACTTGGTGACTTCTGCAGTCAAAAAGAAATCCTTTCAACCCCCGAACCCCCGATATGCGATACCACGTAGAGGTTCTGATCCAACGGTTCTCCTGTGGCTTGGATCCAATAGTCTGGATCTCCTTCTCTACTCCTTGTAACTCATAACTTTGCAAAACCAAGAATTTTGGTTTGCCCTCCAAACTTACGAACCCCGAGTTCGCGAAATGATCCAACGACGTGGGTTGAAATGAAATCAACGGCTCTTATCGACAACGATCAATGGTTCACGTTGATTCTTGATATTAGGGTGGTGAGTTCGTCCAACTCCTAACCACCTTATAGCTCCACTGGATCCTACAGTCCTCGCGATTTCGCAAGCTCTCCACAGATAATTCTGACAGCCTGATTCACTACTCAATGGCTTATGCCCAATGACTGAGTGCTCTCCCTCCTGAACTTAATTTCTATGTGACGGTTTCAATCTCCATCTCCCTTTGAACACTTCAAAGGCATTATCTCTTCTGAGCTTTCACTTGCAAACTCAAGACTTCCAAAAGGTTCCTGCTTGCACCCCTTGCGGAAAACTTTCAAATAACCTTTGGTTATTTGAGTCTTCAACCCTGTGCACTCTTTGAAATAGTAGTCCCTTGACCTTAACCTTAGTTGATAAATTCTAAGGCTTCCACCAGCCTGCGCACACCTTGCACGGCTCTGTGATTCACCTGCACTTCTGCTGGTATGAGAACAACGATATCCCTCCTAAGCTTTATGAGATAAAACTCAGATCCTCGTCAACACACACCTTGCGGACGTTCACTCACTCCTTGCAAGAAATTCTCAGGAAGAGAAACAATTGAAACTCATTCTTCTTCTGTCTCGGACTTCATACATTCAAGATGAAATCATATACACAATACGACATTAGAATAAATGCATAACAGAGAAACAAAACAGTTGTAAACATACCATTTAACAAATGTAAACAATAAGCATCATAACACCATGAAAATTGACTCAAAGCTTCGTATATTAACTCAAGTGCTCATGTACATGGGTTCTTCTCTATAGCTCTCTACTACAACCCTCCAGCTTATCAAATCTGAATTATCATAATAATACCATGATACAAGGGTGAGGGGTCTATATATGTTTTCCCTCCTACACTTCTAAATTGTCTAATCTAACATTCATATCTACCTACTTTACATTAACAGACTTAAATGCCTATTACATCCAGCAAATGAGAATAATTTCTCCATATCTATTCATATCTCCAAGGCATAAATGTAGTATACTTCTCCTTGCTATTACATTAATGCTTCAGATTTCAAAATTCAAAATGTTTTCATAAAAACGTGCCCTTTTTCATCCGCGCATTCAGTTGTTCCTTTGGCTAGGCGCGTGCTTTGGCTTTGTACGATGCTCCTGCATCATGGGTTCAACCTCGAGAGGTTCACCTTGAATTCTTGGAGAGTACCTTGGAAGAATGACCATAAACCAAAATCACATCAAAAGGGAGAAAAAAAAAAAAAAAAACTAAGGACTACCATCTCCAATATTGTCACCATTTATGTTGATGCTCAAAATAGAAGTTTGAATTCCAATATTCAAAACACTCTTCTAGGTTTGGTCAAGAGAAAAAGTGGAATGGAACCCGTTATTCATAAGGAAAATGTTTTATTGAAAATGTTAGTGGAGTTATTCCACCTTATATGTACTAGGTCTCTTCAATATTCATAAGATAAATTTTAATATGCACATAGGTTAGCGATTGTAATACCCCAGTTTTGAGTCCACATATTAAATAATGTATTTTGTTTATTTGATGAAAGTCCAGAGTGCCTAAACAATTAAAAGAGGTCGGAGTGCCTAGGAAATGTAATGCTTTGATTATTATCAATAATAAAATACATTGTTGGCTTCTAAACGGAAAAGGACAAGAGTTATAGGGGGATATGATTCCATGAGAGATGGGGATTAAGGGGCTAAGTCTTTTCATTATAATTACCCATGATTTTTTTAATCGAGAGAATTAGTTACATGAACTTCCTAAGGAATTCCCTGTGATTCTTGATTTGTAAGTAAATATATAAACACCTCTTGTGGGTTGTTTGAGGATCCTTGTCCATGGTTCTTCTTCATTATTCTTCACTATTCACTCTTCATTCATTGTTTCCATTCATCCTTATTCTTGGTTGGGAATTGGGGGTGAATTTTTTAGGAAGAAGCCATTGTTTTTTGGTTGTAGTAATGACCGGTATATTCTAGCCCTAAAATCCATGCATGCATGTCTGAGTTACAGTGGAATGTGTTAAGTTTTGTTCATAGCTGTGATACTTGAGAGTTCCCAGCATGGATATTCTTGACCAAATGCATTGAAGCCCTAGAAGGAGGTGGATAGCCTAAGGGACTGTGTGGTAGAGAAGGGGTTCGTTCTCTTGGGTTGTGCATGCTGGAGAGAAGAGAGATGGTGTACTTTGGATTATTGTGTGTTGAGAAATCTGTGAGAGCTTAAGTGATGACTAGTTTGGGAAGTTGAGTGACACCTTGGAACCGTCCTTGTGGATTCATAGCCCTAGCTCGAGGGTGACATTGATGTTTAGACTTGGAACAACAATGTATACGATTGGGTGGAACATCCTTGGTCTGCGGCCAATTGGTGATTTATTTTATAAAATATAATTTCTCTCTATCATGGTTTCCATTACTTGTATATTTATTTTCGTTGTGTATTAATTATTGTCTTTGAGATCCATGTTTATATTACGCATGCTTGCTAGTTATGGTTGTGCATGGCATGACAAATATTCTTTAAGAATTCATATTGATTCTTGTTAAATGCATGTTTCGTTATCTTATCTCCTACATGTGTTCTTGAATTAATTTGATTACCAGAGATCAATTTTAAGACTTGAGATGAGTCTTGTTATTTTTAGGATCTAGCATGTGGGCGGTTGGGTTCATTACAGTGTGGTTTCAAATGTTTCTTGGAGAGCGTCCTTGGAGTAGCGTGGCCCAACCCGATGGTTGGGTATGTTACATATTGGTATTAGCGCCTTGGTTTCAACATTGGACCTATATGGACCAAAGACAAAGTTGTAGGATACAACGTCGGGTCATGAAGACCTGCTACATAATCAAGAATACATTGGTCGATGTAAATGGTGATTGTTAATGTATATGTGTATATCCCACACTCGTAAGGGAAAATGAATACCAAGAGTTTATAAATAAAATGTGAATATATATGCATTAAAAGAAAATGAGAGAGTATGAAGCCCCATGTAAGGAAATGAAATTTTGTGAGAAAGAATGATGAATCTGAAGGCAACTAACTAGTAGTCGTTAATCTCTAGAGATCAATGGTTAGGGTCATAGACTTGGAGAGGGCCCAATGTTGGTGGGTCAGCCTGACCATGTCAACACCATGATATCAACCTCATCAACGCTCAGATTAGTGCCACATCAACGGAAACTCACGTGGAGGACACCTCATCTACAACGTCTGCATGAAAGGAAGTGGAAAATCGGTTAAGTCACAAGATTTCATGGAGGTGGAGGGCATGACGAAGGACCGGTGGTATGGAAATAAGTGTGGTATCCCCTCGAACTTGCGAACCCGCGGTAAGAAGTGGAAAATGGTTAAGTATCAAAATATCATGGAGGTGGTGAGCATAGCGGAGAGTCAAGGGTATCAAGAATCGGTCGGATTGACAAGGTCACAAATATAAGAGTCAGGAAAGTGTTGTAGACCCGCTTCCCGCAGTGAGATTTGAGAAAATGACTAAGTATGGAGAATTGATCGGGTGACCTCTCACCATGTGTTATAGATCTAATGGCCAGGAGGTCGCCATGTGTCACATATTGGATGGACGGAGAGTGAGGGATCTGATGACTCATTATGTATCATAGACCTACAAAGAAAACAATGGAAAAGAATATAAATATAAGTGCAAAGTGAGTGAGGTGAAACTAGAGGGTACAACTTGAAGATCGTGGAAGCCTGGAATGAAGAAGAGATGTGACTTAGACCCACAGTGAATCCATTAACACAGATCAACGGCTGAGATATAATCAATAAATGATCATATGACTGGTGTGCATTGTGGTCGCATGGCATTCCAGTGAGCATATCAATCGTCAATTTTAAATATTAAGGAATGATCAGACGGTTGTTGAGCGTTGCTACTATGTTGCATGTGCTAATGAATATTCCTTCACTATTTTTCCACCAATAAATTTATGCTCAAGACTCACAATTGGACAAGAGAATAGTCATTGGAAAGCTCGTTCATGGGAGAATAACCTGGCATGAATAGAATTGGGAGAATTGTGATATAAATCTTCATAAATTGGACAGAAAAAGGACCTATAGCATCAATTGACATTTTTTCTATGATACACATATTTATAACAAAAATGGTTGCTTGCACATTTTGCAGAATTAAGGGGTATAAACATATCAGTTCAGAAGAAGAGTGCATATTCAAGAAATGGAGGAAGGAGAGGGAGCCTTCAGTCATGATAGAGAATCCAAAGGACAAAATATCAATGTTGGTAATGGAGAGACAGAATCAAATGGACACAATGGTAGAGGGAAGAAATAAACATTAATAGAGATTGTGAGAAGCCTACAAAGAAGACAATTAAATGATGATAAGAGAACAAAATTAGGTAAATGCTTGAGTAATGCAAATCCTAAATAAATTGCATAGACAAGCAAAGAATGGATCAAACTCAAGATAGGAGGAAGAGGGAAGATATCATGAAAGAAGAGATAACTACAAAAGAGCTTGTTATTTGAGAAGTGCTAGTAGAACTCATAGACATCACTCACCTCCTTACTCATCAAGCAAAATTTTATGCATCTGAATATCCCATGAGTAGTCCAGAGGTGTCTCATGTTGGGCACCAAAGAAGAAGACATGAATTGGATAGTTTGCAAGGAGAACTGAGGAAGCTTAAGACAGTATCCTTTGATGTGAAAGAGAAAGGGAAGATGATGCTAAAGCATGGTTGATTTGACTTAGGAGGTATTTTCAATTGCATAACTACTCATCAAACCTGGAAGCTAGAATTTCCACCTACCATTTTCATGGGAAAGTTGTTATGTGGTGGGACCATCTTAAGCAAGTTGAGCACATAAATGAGAGTAGGATCACTTGGAATAAATTCAAGAGGTTTTTTCAGAAAGAGTACCTTTCAGAGCACTTCTATGATAAGAAAATGCAGGAGTTATTTGGACTCAGTTTGGGAAGCATGACCATGGAAGAGTATGAAAATAAATTCTTTGGATTGTTAAAGTATGTGGGGTTCATAAAGGATGAGAAAGTGAAAATACATAGGTTTTTGAGTGGACTACCATCCTTTTATAAGGAAAATATTCAGTATGATGGCCCTAGGACTTTGACAAAGACCATCAGGAAGGATGAGTACCTGTATGAGCAAGGAAATGGCAGAGAATCCATGCAAAAGTATTGGAGGGATAAGAAGAAGGAGAAAATTGATCAGAGAAGGAAGGGATTCAAACCTCCTTTCAATAGAAATAGCCCAAATAAAAATCAGCAAGATCAACCTGGTAAGGATGAAACCAAGAAAGAATACTCCTTGAGAAAAGAGGAAGACCACCAATCCAATGTTGGGGGTGCAAAGAAAATCACCTATAAAAGGATTTCCCTCATAGAGGGTATAAAGTGAAGAGTGTGGACAACATCCTATAGGATACCACAGTAGAATACATGGGAAGAATATATGCATCCTTAGAAGATCGACAAAAAGAGTACCAATCAAATATGATCGAGGTAGAAGGTAAGATCACTAATCAGATTGTTGCTATTTTAATTGATTCGGGAGCAAGCCAGTGCTACATTGATCCTAAAATAGCAGATAAATTACATTTGGAGAAAAGTAAGCTTGAAAAATCAAGTTTGGTTCAGCTAGCACTAGAACCAAAAGAAGGATCAATGAGGTGGTGAGAGGTTGTCCCATAAGTCTTAACAGAGTGAATACTAATGTTGATCTAAATAGTATACCGTTGGGATCTTATGATATTCTAATTGAAATGGATTGCTTGGACAAGCATCATGTTATCCTAGACTGTCATAACAAGACATTTACATGTCTTGATGGAGAAGGAAAACAAAGCACTGTGAAAGGAATTCCAAGACCCATTTCTATAAGGGAGATTGTAATCTTACAACTGAAGAGACGTTTTAGGAAAGGATGCCAATTGTATGCAGCCCATGTGGAGGAACCGAAATAGAAAAAAGGGCCAAGCCTTGAAGATTTTTCGGTATTGCAAGAGTTTGAATATGTATTCCAAGAAATACCAATATTCCCACCAAAGAGGGAGATAGATTTCTCTATTGATTTAGTACCAGGATTTTCCCTAGTATTAAAAAAACCTTACAGAATGAGTACACCAGAATTAAAAGAATTACAAATGCATCTGGAAGAATTGTTGAAGAAATGGTACATACGCCCAAGTGTTTCACCTTAGGGAGCACCAGTACTCTTTTTCAAAAAGAAGGATGGAACATTGAGGTTGTGTATTGACTTTAGACAGCCAAATAAATCCACTGTGAAGAAAAAATACCCTCTATTAAGAATTGATGACCTCTTTGATCAACTAAGAGGGAAAAAGATATTTTTAAAAATAGAATTGAGATCAGGATACCACCAGGTAAGAATCAAGGAAGAAGACATCAATAAGACACCCTTTAGAACCAGGTATGGACATTATGAATTTGTAGTGGTTCCATTTGGACTGACCAATGCACCAATTGTCTTTATCTGTGGGAATACTGAGAGGGGGGTGAATCAGTATGAGCACTTTTATTACTTTTAACCACAATGTATATTCTTCAACAATGTTCAGCAGTTTATCTTTAGAATTGAATATATATCATCAGTAGTATAATCATAAGAAGTATCACATGAAAAATATCATATCAAATGCACAGTACACTAGAATTTACGTGGAAACCCAAATGGGAGAAAACCACATAATGATTTTCTTATATGTAAAAAGAATACATTCATTGGAAGCACCAACTTCCCAATTTTCCAACTGCAATTGGAAGGAGGATACAACCCCCTATTATTAGGATTCAACCTGAAGGAATATAAAAATCCATAAATTCTATGTCTCCAACCATAAAGAGGCTACAACCCCATGAGTTCTCCGACACCAACCCGAAGGTGGCTACAACCATCTATCCTTGCCCCGTCATGTTGCCCTAAAATATAAATGTAGACTCAATGTCACTACCACTGATACTGCCACTATCACTAATGATCAACCAATCATCCAACCTGCCACTATCTCTATCATCGATATACCATCATCAACCAACTGTACCCAAATCCACTCACATGGATATCAAAACCATCACCAAGACCTACCATGCATCAACAAGACATGCCTCTCAAGCATGTACCATACCATCATCAACATGTAACCCTCAAAACATGCATATAAACATACATCTAACTCTGTAACAGACCTTGTGTATGTTATCATAGACATGCAGACCTTCATCAACTTCAACAACAAGAGAATAACATCTTCATCAAACTTTACCTTAGTCTCACAAGACTAGTTTTTGGATTAGTCACAAACCCTAACTTTCAACAAGAATAACTCGGTACCTTTACTGAATAAAGGTCTGAAACTTGTAGCCAATATTATTCAATATCTTCTCTGCAATTCCTCCAAGTTTCATTTCTTGGAATATCCCAAAAAATGAGTTATAGAAAAAATGGCATACCTTGTTGAATTTTGGCTTATTATAGAGAACTTATAGAGCATGCCACAGGTGGAATATTTGATATCTATCTTTGAAAATCATACTCAACATATGAAGGAATATAATCTATCCAATTCATTTGGTCTCACTAAATTTGGATCCTCTATAAAAAAATTATGATTGTTTTACCCAGAACACTTGTTTGAGACTAGTTTCAGGACTAGCCAAAAACCTTATTTTCCACGGAGTGTATCTTGGAAAATAAAATGACCTAGATGCTAAAAAATTTATCATAGGTACCTTGACATGTATTCTAAACCTCCTCCAATTTTCAATATCTGAATCATTCTAGAAAAAGTTATAGCGAAAATGGTAAGATGACCTTTAAATAACATACCTTAGAACACATCATAACAAGACTTCATCCTCCCTTGGAATTTACCCCTTCTTTACTTCATCTCCCTCTAAAATTCACCTCATATATCCTTGGTTACCTCAGATAAGAATCACTTACTCACATAGAATATATTCAATAGAATGTGCATTTGAATGTAATGTGAATGACTCTTTGAGGTGTATTTATACTTTTGTTGGGTAACCTCTTTCCTTAAACTTAGGGGCTTCTTAACTTTCTTGTTAAAACCACTTTACCCTTTCATTAATGACTTGTAACAAACTAGGGGCTTCTTGACCATTCTTTGGGGTTTCTCACTTCACAATTCCATAACTCCTCAACTGTGAGGAACTATGTGGTGTACCACCTATCACTGGAAATGGCATGATGAGGAATATCCATCCATGAGTGAGCTATCTTCATTTACTTTTTCCTTCATGACCTAATTCCATGATCAACTACGGGATCCTTAACCATACTTAGGGGTTTCTTGTAGACTTCTTCAAAGCATATTCCCGTGAGGGCCATGCTTAGAGATATGCCATAAGGGGACCACTTTGGAGACTTCTCCAAATACACCCATCACATCAATTGACATCAATCCACTACTCGTTGACATCAATGAAAACCAAATATCCAACAATCACCCCCTTTAGCATTGATGGCAACATTGATGACATGGGAACACTCATTCTCCTGCTCATGTTCCCCCTGTGATCATTGCTCCCCCTATGACCATCACTCCCCCTGTCTCTATGCATATGTTCTTTCTATTTGTTTCCATGCATCTGTTCTTTCTCTCCCCCTTTGGCGTCAATGGCAAAGGGTAATCCTCTATGGGGTTGATCTCCCTTTCTGAACTGTCCTTTGGGATGCTCCCCATGTCTGAACTATCATTTTACTCTGTGTGGTGCTTCCTCGTGTAAATCCATGAAATGTATGAAAACAATTCAAAAATCATTGTAGCGAAAAACCTACTCCAAGTTTATGTCGAAGATACTCAAAGGCCTCCCTTGGAAGGGGTTTGGTGAAGATATCTGCAATCTGCACTTTTGTCCCAACATACTCAACCCTGATGTTATTCTTTGCAACCTATTCTCGTAGAAAGTGAAACTTGATCAGAATTTATTTCATCATTGAGTGCATCACTGGATTCTTTGAGATACTTATGGCACTGGTGTTATCACAAAATATTGGAATGGGCTCATCATATTCAACCTATATATCCTTCAAAGTTTGTTTCATTCATAGAACCTAAGTACAACATGTTGTTTTTGCAATATACTTTGCTTCTATTGTAGACAAAGATATTGATGATTGTTTCTTGCTTAACCATGATACCAGGAACTCACCAAAGTAGAAATTTGCTCCACTTGTACTTATTCTATCATCAATGCTACCTGCCAATCTGCATTTGTGTAGGAAACAAGAGATAAATCATTCTCTTTTGGATACCATAATCCAAACTCTTATGTACCTTTTAAATATATTAATATCCTCTTCACTGCCATAACATGTGATTCCTTTGGTGTTTCTTGAAACCTTGCAACTTTTCCAATTGTTTGCATCACATCTGGTATAGAAGATGTCACAAAGAGTAAGGTATGAATCATCAATCTATACAGTCTCTAGTTTGCATCTTTAGAATCGTCATCCTTACTTAACATGCAATTGGTCTGCATAGGAGTATTGATGGGTTTGCAATCTTGCATTCCAAACCTTTTTATCATTTATCTGATGTACTTGCTCTGAGAGATGAAGATACCTTTGTTTCTATAACATATTTTTAGTCCCAAAAAGAAAGAAAACTCTCCAAGTAATGACATCTCAAACTCATTCTACGTGTCTTTGGAAAATTTATAACTCATCATTTCATCATCACTTCCAAAAATAATATCAACAACATAAACTTCAATTAACATGATATTATCTTGATTTACCTTTATGTAGATATTGTTGTATGCATTTCCTCTTTTGAACCCTTGTTGTTGTAAGTATCTGTCCAGTCTTGAATACCATGCTCTAGGGGCTTGTTTGAAAACATGTATTTCCTTCTTCAACCTGCAAACATAGTTTTCTTTTTCTGATAGTTAAAATCCTTCTGGCTTCTCGATGTATACTTCTTATTATAACTCTCCATTTAGGAAGGATGACGTTACATCCATCTGATACACTTTGATATTTTTGGAACATGCATAAGCTAGAATCAACCTGATTACTTCCATTCTGGCAACTAGGGAAAAGGTCTCTTAAAAATCTATGACTTTAACCTGAGTGTATCCTTTACATACCAATATTTCTTTGTTCCTGGTAACCTGTCCATCCTCGTTCAATTTTTTTCTGAAGACCCACTTTGTACCGATCACATTCTTTCTCTTCAGCCTTGGAACCAGTTCTCAAGTGTCATTCTTCTCTCTCTGATCTAACTCTTCATCCATATCTTTGATCCAGTATTCATCCTTGATGTCTTCTTAAAAAATTCTTGGCTCAATTGTGTATAACATTACTAGGTGTTGTTGTTCTGGTGAATGTATTCTTCTTTGAGTTTCAACTCTTGTATCTTTATTTCCAATGATATATTCTGGAGTATTATTTTTCTGCACTCGTCTGCTAGATGTCTTTGGAGTTACCTGAAGATCTTGTTTTTTTTTCTCTGCTTCTGGCTTCTCTACTTCTTCATCTGATTATTCATCTACTTCTTCTTCTTCTTTCAAATCTTCTTCTTGATCATGTTCCACCAAATCTTTGCTTCTTTATTTTATCTTTCATCCATCTATCTCATCAATCGTCACATTGATGCTTTCCACTATTTTGTTGAGTATTAAATTCAAGCATTTGTATGCTATTCTTTTTCTTGAGTACCCAACCAATATTCCTTTATCAACTCGAGAGACAAATTTTCCAATATTTCAATTTCTCTCTTGATATAGCATTTGCTTCCAAACACTCTGAAATGTTTCACATTTGTTGGTCTTCCTTTCCAAAGCTTGTAGGGCATATTATCACTGTTATTTTTTAGAATTCCTCTATTCTAGATATGAATTGTTGTATGTATTGCTTGTACCCAAAAGACGTCTTTCAACTTGGAGTCTTTCAACATAGTTCTGGTCATTTCCTGCACTATTTTGTTCTTCCTTTTGACAACTCCATTTTCTTGAGGTGTCCTGGATGCTAAGAACTGTCTCTTTATCCCATGTTCACTACAGAAATATATGAATTCCTTTTATGGAAACTCTCCTCCATTGTCTGATCTCCAACACTTGATTTTTTATTATGTTTCAGTTTCGACCATTTCCTCATATATCTTAAAGTGTTCAAATGCCTATGACTTCTTCCTGAGAAAGCAAACTGTAATCATCGTTGTGTAGTCATCAACTAGTATCATAAAGTATAGTTATCCATTCAATCCCTTTGATCTTGTTGGTCCATGTAGATCGGTATGTACAATCTCTAGCAGTTTTGTTTTGGAGTATTCTTTTGATTTGAATTTGGTCCTGTTTTGTTTTCCTTGTAGACAATGCTTGCATAGAATGTTTGTTGGCTTCAAGATCTCAGGAATTTCTCTTATCACTTCCCTTCTGTTGATTTTGAAAACATTATCAAAATGTATTTGATCCATTATTTTGTGCCAAATCCAACTTTCATCATCCTTTCCTAAGAAACATCTTTCCTTTCCAATTTCATTTAGTACATATATGTTGCTTGGAGTTCTTTTAGTTGTAGCCATCAATTTGCATGATCATGCTTTCCTTATCTCACATTTCTCTGAGTCAAACACAAGTTTTTCTCCTTGATCACACATTTTACTTACACTTAATAGATTGTGCTTCATGTCTTTGATCAGTAGTACATTTTTTTCCTTGGAATCCTTGCTTCCAAGCTTGACTGCACCATTTCCTATAATTTTGGCTGAGTTTTCATTTCCAAATGAAACGGATCCATCTCTTTCCTTTCTCAGAGTTAGAAATATGTCTTTATCACCTGTCATGTGCTTTGAGCAACCATTGTCAACATACCATTCATGTTTCTTGTGTTGGGCTTGTAGAGCAAGCATGCATTTTTTAGTGTTGAATTAATCTTGCTTCCTTACCCATATCCTTTATGGTTCCTGCTTATGATTGTTTATATTCTACTTTGGTTCCCTTGGAGAAATAGTTAGTCTGCAATCTTTGGCCATGTGACCAAAATAGTTGCATTTGTAGCATTCTACTTCATTACTCAAGGATTTAAATATGTTGTTGTTTTTTCTCTGTGATTCATGAGGTCTTCTTGGATAAGAATTTCTTATGTATCCTTCATGTTTGCTTCTGCTCTTGATATTAGCTCTACAATTCACAACTTTGTGCCCAAATTTGTTGCGTGAATAACATAAACCAAGAAAAAGAGTTTGATATTTGGGGGTGGGAGATCTTTTGAATGGTGTCTCTCTTCTGAATCCTTCTTCTTCTTGAGTTCTTTCCATTTCTCTTGTTGTTGATTCTAAATTATGAATCTTCTAGGTATTGTAGTGTCTCTGTAATATTCTTCTTGGATCTTCTTTCCTTCTTCCCTTTTAGAAGAGCCTCTGACTATTTATGCATAACTTCTTTGTTTTGCTTCTTGTTCTATTGTTTTCGAGCTCAAGCCTTTCTCTATCTGGTTGTATCCTAGTCCAGATTTTTCATAGTATGGATTTTGACTGCTAATGATCTCATCCAATATTTAGGTTTTGTTCTGCTGCATGTCCTTCATCTAAAGATATTTTCTTAGAGTGATTATTTCTGCTTCCAAGTCTTCAATCATCTTGTCCTTCTCTTCCAATTGATTTCTGAGTGTTTCTTTAATTATTTTATCTTCTTCTACCTATATTTTTAACTTCATGATCGTCTGCTCAACCTCTTTTGAGTTGGAATTTTGAGAACCTTCTTTCCTCTTTAGTTCTACCTTGAGTAACTTGATTGTCTTTCTTTAATTCCATAGCTCTTCTAAGGCACTGATCAATTCTGCTCTGAGATCAACTTCTCCTTCTTCTTTGAAATCTTCTTCAAAATCTTCTATTGCCATGAAGAGTGATCTTCATGTGTCACTATCATTGTCTTCATCCTTGTCTTATGAGGAACTGTCTTCCTTGGTGCATAAACTTTTCTTGAAGAATTTCTTTTTGTTTCTTCTACCCTTTTGATTTTTCTTTTTCTTCTTAGGGTCTTCTTATTCATCGCTTTCCTTATTCTTATGGGGACATTTAGAAGCAAAATGACCAATACCACCACAATTAAAAC
The DNA here is from genome assembly GCA_009831015.1 of Picea engelmannii. Lineage (NCBI taxonomy): Eukaryota > Viridiplantae > Streptophyta > Pinopsida > Pinales > Pinaceae > Picea > Picea engelmannii. Next base: position 566,986 of record ML785956.1, read on the forward strand.
ATTTCAATGGAATCATACCTTTGTATTTACCGATTCCTCTTTGCAACTTTTTTACGAAGTTTTCCATTTCTTCATCTTCCTCTGAATCATCACGGAAACTACAATCTGACTTTGTCTTTTGCTTGATATTTTTCTTTGTCTTCTTGGATGCTTTGAATGTTGCTTCCTTTGTGACTAGGTTCTCATATTCTATTCTCATTTCATGGGAGGTGATTATCCCATGTAGCTTGTCCATGCTCAAGGTGTCTAGATATGTTCTTTCTTCTAGGGCTGAAATATTTGGATCAAATCTCATAGGTAGAGACCTTAGTACCTTTTGAACGATGATTGGTTCCTTCATATCTTCTCCTGGACCTTTAATAGTATTCACTATTCCATCAACTTGCAGAAAGTAGGTTGCAATGTCTTCGTCTTCCTTCATCTTCAATTGTTCGAACTTAGCTCTAAAGGTTTGGAGTTTAGCTCCCTTGAATTTGGCATCTCCTTCATAAATATTTTGAAGCTTATCCCATAGGTTCTTTGCAGAATCGCAATGCATAACCTTAACAAATATTGAATTAACAAGACTGTTTAGAATAGTACCTTTAGTCATTGAGTTGTTTTCTTTGAGTTTCTTTTCATCCTTGTCTGTTGAGGGAGTCATTGGTGCTTTGTATCCATCTACTATTTCTCTCCATACATCAAATCCTTGTGCATGTAAAAAGGTTTTCATCCTTATACTCCAAAATACATAATTTTGACTATCAAATATCGGTGCTCCAATCTTAGCATATTCCATTATCTCCTTCAAGTGGTTAGACTACTTCTTGAAGGACCTGATCTAATACCAATTGTTGGAATACTAAGAGAGGGGGTGAATCGGTATGAGCACTTTTATTACGTTTAACCACAATGTATATTCTTCAACAATGTTCAGCAGTTTATCTTTATCATTCAATATATATCATCAATAGTATAATCATAAGAAGTATCACATGAAAAATATCACATCAAATGCATAGTACACCATAATTTATGTGAAAACCCAAATGGTAAAAAAACACAGAATTATTTTCTTATATGTCAAAAGAATACATTCATTGGAAACACCAACTTCCCAATTTTCCAGCTGCAACTGGAAGGATGCTACAACCCCCTATTCTCAGGATTCAACCTAAAGGAAGCTACATCTCCCTAAATTCTTTGGCTCCAACTATAAGGAGGCTACAACCCTCTGATTTCTCTGACACCAACCGGAAGGTGGCTACAACCACCTATCCTTGCCCCGTCCTGTCACCCTGAAATATAAGTGTAGACTCACTGTCACTACCACTGATACTGTCACTGTCATTGATGATCAACCAATCATCCAACCTGTCACTATCTATGTCACGATATACCTTCATCAACCAACTGTACCCAGATCCACTCACATGGATACCAAAACCATCACCAAGATGTACCATGCATCAACAAGACATGCCTCTCAAGCATGTATCATACCATCATCAACATGTAACCCTCAAAACATGAAAATAAACATACCTATAGCTCTATAACAAACCTGGTGTATGTGATCACAGACCTGCATACCTTCCTCAACTTCAAAAACAAGAGAATAACATCTTCATAAAAATTTACCTTAGTCTCACGGGACTAGTTTTTGGATTATTCAAAAACCCTAAATTTCAACAAGAATGACTTCGTACATGTACTGAATAAAGGTCTAAAACTTTTACCCAATATTATTCAATATCTTCTCTACAATTCCTACAAGTTTCACTACTTGGAATATCCCAGAAAAGGAGTTATAGCAAAAATTGCAAACCTTGTTGAATTTTGGCTTATTCTAGAGAGAGAACGTGTAGAGCATGCCACATGCAAAATATTTGATATCTGGCTCTAAAAATCATACAAAACATTCTAGGGACTGTACCCTATCCAAGTGTTTTGGTCTCACTGAATTTGGATCCTCTATGAAAAAGTTGTGACTTTTTTACCCAGAACACATGTTTGGGACTAGTTTCAGGACTAGCCAAAAACCCTATTTTCCACAGAGTGTATCCCATAAAATACAATAACCCAAATGCTGAAATTTTTACCACGGGTACCTTGACATGTCTTCTCAACCTCCTCAAATTTTCACTATCTGAATCATTCTAGAAAAAAGTTATAGAAAATGGTAAGATGACCTTTAAATAACATACCCTAGAACACATCATCACAAGACTTCATCCCTCCTTAGAATTCCTCCCTTATTTACTTCATGTTCCCTCTAAAATTCACCTCGGATCTCCTTGGTTACAGAATCACTTATTCACATAGAATATATTTAATAAAATGTGTGTGTGAATGTAATGTGAATGACTCTTTGAGGTGTATTTACACTTTTGTTGGGTAACCTATTTCCTTAAACTTAGGGGCTTCTTAACTTTCTTGTTACAACCACCTTATCCTTTCATTAAAGACTTGTAACAAACTAGAGGCTTCTTGACCATTCTACGGGGATTTTAACTTCACAAGGCCATAACTCCTCAATCATGAGGAACTACGTGGTGTACCACCTATCACTGAAAATGACATGATGAGAACTATCCATCCATGAGTGAGTTACCTTCATTTACTCCATCCTTAACGACCTAATTCCATGATCAATTGTGGGATCCTTAATCATACTTAGGGGTTTCTTGTAGACTTCTTGAAAGAGTATTCTCGTGAGGGTCGTGCTTAGAGCTACGCCATAAGGGGATCACTTTGGAGACTTCTCCAAATACACCCATCACATTAGTTGACATCAATCCACTATGCGTTGACATCAATGACAACCAATTGTCCAACATTATGTGCTTAATGAATGGAATATTCAGAAATTATTTGGATAAGTTTGTCATAGTATTCTTGGATGTCATACTTATATATTCTAAGTCAGAGGAAGAGCATTAACATCACCTGATATTGGTGTTGAAAGTGTAGAGGGAACATTAGTTGTATTCCAAGCTTAGTAAGTGTTCCTTTTACCAAGAATAGATCCACTACTTGGGACACATTATTTCAGAAAAAGGTATAACAATATATCCAGAGAAGATTGAAGCCATCAAAGAATCGACAACACCCAGGAATGTTTCAGAAATAAGATCTTTTATGGGACTAGTGAGTTACTATAGAAGATTTATAGCAGGGTTCTCTAAGATTGTTCATCCCATCACTTCTTTGCAAAAGAATGGAATTGAATTTGAATGGACAATTGAGTGTGAAGGGAAATTTAATTTGTTGAAAGAATTACTTAATAGTGAGCCTATTTTCAATATTTATGACCCAAATGAAATTTTTGTGGTATGTACAAATGCATGCAAGGAAGGACTTGGTTGATTCCTTACTCAAAATTGACATGTCATTGGTTATGAGTCCAGAAAGCTTAAAGAACGTGAGAGGAACTATGTCACACATGACTTGCAGTTTGTTTCCATTGTTCATGCATTGAATATGTGGAGGAATTATCTCATGGGAAATAGATTTGAATTAAGAACAGACCATAGTGGTATGAAATATATTTTTGAACAACCAACTTTGAATGTCAGGCAAATGAGATGGCTGGAATTTTTAAGTGAATATGATTTTGACATCAAGCATATCAGAGGAAAAGAAAATAAAGTTGTTGATGCACTTAATAGAAGAGTACATCTCATGCATGTTACAACCATTAGGATGCATCAATCAGATTTGAAGAAAAAAAAATTGGATGTTGTTATTACAGATCAGCATTACCTACAGGTAAAAGAAATCTTACAACGGGAACATGTACAACATAAAATTAAAGAGTATGAGATGAAGGAAGATGGATTATTTATGCATAAAAATATAATTTGTGTTCCTATTTCCAGAGAACTTAGGAAATTGGTATTAAAAGAAATGCATAATGTTTTGTATGACGAACATCCTGGTTACCAGAAAACAATTGCAGCAATAAGAAGCCAATTCTTTTGGCTAGGAATGAAGAAAGATGTTGCTGACTACATTGCTAGATGTATGGAATGTCAAAGAGTGAAGGTTGAGCATAGACACCCAGCGGGTTTGCTACAGCCATTACCAATTCCAAAGAAGAAATGGGAAGTGGTAACCATTGATTTTATAACTAAATTTCCCAGGATGACAAGGCAACATGATTCAATCATGGTAGTGGTTGATAAATTTACAAAGGCTGCTCATTTTGTTCCTGTAAAAATGACTCATACAATAACTAATATTGCATAAATTTACATGAGGGATATTGCTAGGTTGCATGGGATACCTAACATAGATACAAAGTTTACTTCAAATTTCTGGAGGGGATTGTTTAAAGGATTTGGTACAAATCACAACTTTAGCACAACATACCATCCACAGTCAGATGGGCAGACAGAGAGAGTCAACCAAGTAATCGAAGACATTGTTGTTTTTAAGTTTTTGTGGTGAGGAGTTTCACATATGTTTTTTGGATAATCCACAGTTGGTATCATTTCGTCGTCAACATTTCGAATCCGAAACAGGATTCATAATCAGGACTAATCGTCGAGTTAGAGCTAGCTGGTCGTCATCAATTAATACTATAAATGCAGGACAATTAAAAGTTATTTAAATTGCGTCGGTTGTCTTTATTTTCAGAAAATAATTTAATTTAATTTAATAAAAGAGACTTAATATTAATGGGATTTAAATCAGGGTTTTGCGAATAATTGAAGACATGTTGAGAATGTATGTGATGGATAAGCCATCTAAGTGGGAATATTACTTGTACTTGGTTGATTTTGCTATAATAATGGGTATCAAGCTTCATTGAATATGAGCCTATTTGAAGCTTTGTATGGTAGGAAATCAAATACTCCAGTGAGTTGGGATAACCCAGATGATAGAGGTACTTGGGCCAGAATTTCTCAAGAATTTGGAAGACCATATGGTTAGAATTAAGAAGAATTTAAAGGCAGCACAAGATAGACAGAAGAGTTATGTAGATAAGAATATGACAACCAGAGAATTTAAAGTGGGGGAGCATGTGCTTCTGAAAGTGAATCCCAAGAAGAGCTCATTGAAGATGGGTAGATGTACAAAGATAACAACCAAATTATGTGGTCCATTTGAGATATTGGACAGAAAAGGGCCAGTAACATACATGCTTGCATTTCCTGCTTCCATGAATGTGCGTAATTTATTTCATGTCTCTTTGTTGAAAAAGTATGTAATGATCCTAACCATGTTATTGATTGGAATTTGATTCAGGTGGAGATAAAGGAAGAATTTCAGGTCCAGCCAGTGCGCATATTAGACAGAAAAGTCAAAATTGTCCGGAATCGAGTTATAGAGCTGGTAAAATTTTAGTGGACCTACTACGGTCTTGAAGATGCTACTTGGGAGCATGAATATTTGATGTGGGCAGAATACCTGTGACTTTTTGAATAATTTTGAAATTTTGATTGTTAGTTATTTGTATGCACTGAGGACAGTGCCAAAATAGGGGGGGATGTAATACCCCAGTTTTGAGTCCCCATATTAAATAATGTGATTTTTTTATTTGATGAAAGGCCAAAGTGCCTAAACAATTAAAAGAGGTCGGAGTGCCTAGGAAATGTAATGCTTTGATCATTATCAATAATAAAATACATTGTTGGATGCTAGACTGACAAGGAAAAGAGTTATAGAGGGCTATGATTCCACGAGAGAGGGGGATTAAGGGGATAAGTCTTTTTATTATAATTACCCATGATTTTTTTAATCGAGAGAAACAGTTACATGAACTTCTTGGGGAATTACATGTGGTTCTTGATTTGCAAGTAAATATACACACACCTCTTGTGGGTTGTTTGGGGGTTCTTCTCCATGGTTATTCTCCGTTATTCTTCACTATTCACTCTTCATTCATTGTTTCCCTTCATCCTTGTTCTTGGTTGGGACTTGGGGGATAATTTTTTAGGAAGAAGCCATCATTTGTTGGTTGTAGTAATGACTGGTGTATTCCAGCCCTAAAATACATTCCTTCATTTCTGAGTTGCAATGACATGTGTTAAGTTTTTATCACAGCCATGAGTCCTAAGAGTTCCCAGCATGGAGATTCTTGACCAGATGCATTGGAGCCTTGGAAGGAGGTGGACAACCTAAGGGATTGCATGGCAGCGGAGGGGGTCCATTCTCTTAGGTTGTGCAGGCTGGAGAGAAGAGAGTTGGTGTACTTTGGATTGTTGTGTGTTGAGAAATATGTGAGAGCTTAAGTGCTGAATGGTTTGGAAAGTTGAGTGACACCCTGGCACTGTCCTTATGAATTCATAGCCCTGGCTCCGAGGTGGCATTGTTGTTGAGACTTGTAACAATCGTGTCTATGATTGGGTGGAACGTCTTTGGTCTGCAGCAGTTAGTGATTCGTTTTATTAAAGATAAGTTCTCTTTGTCATGGTTTCTGTTACTTGTATATTTTTTTCCGTTGTGTATTAATTATTATCTCTGAGATCCATGTTTATATTTTGCATGCTTGTTATTTATGGTTGTGCATGGCACGATAAATCTTATTTAAGAATTCAAATTGATTTTTGTTAAATTCATGTTTTGTTATCTTATCTCCTGCATGCGTTCTTGAATTAATTTTATTACCAGAGATCGATTTTAAGAATTGAGATTAATCTTGTTATTTTGGGGATCCAGCCTGTGGGTGGTTCGGTTCGTTACATTGTGGTTTCAGATGTTTCTTGGAGAGCATCCTTGGAGTAACATGGCTGATCCTAGTGGTTGGGTATGTTACAATGATAAATTTAGTGTTAAAGGAAAAAAAATTGTTGTTATGAGTTAATAATTAAGTTGCGGATGCTAAAATAGGAAAATGCTAACTAATTTAAATAGAGGATGTTGGACATATTGTCATTAATATGTTGTCATTGATGACAACAGTCATGATAAGTTTTTATGATGGCAACATGAATCAGTCATGAAAAATTATACAGTTGGCATTAGTGTCAGGATGACCAATAAGGTCTATCCATGTGTAATGAAGGGTCAATGATGGAAATAGAATTAATCAGAGCAACAAGTTTAATCTCAGGAGGAAAATTATACTAAAGATTGAAAGAAGAAAACCTTAAGGCTAAAGCAATTCATGATTATTGTTGATCACGATAGGATCAACAATGATCCTATGATCAAAGCTCAAGAGAGACAGCGCTGCAAAAATCCCACATGAAGAAAATCTTACCGAACAAGGGAAACCTTTATAAAATATCAAGAAACGGGAGCAATTCATCCAGAATTTGAATGCAAACCCGACCAATGGATCATAGAGGAAACATGTGTAAAGAACGAAAAGAATCTTGTACATTGATGTAGATTTCGGGACAAATCAGGAACCGTGAGATCGAGGAGAAGTCAAAGTTTGGAAGAATTATATCTCGACCATCAAATTTGGGAGTTACAAGAGAAGGACCATTGAAGTTTCGTTCAATCCGTTGGAGGACTGGTCAATGATCAGATCAAGTCATGACCGTTGGATACGCAAGCACCAGATTAAGGGAAAGGATTGATTGTGGAGTGTGAAGGGAGGATTAAACAACATGTTAATTCCAATCCCGCAATTAGTCTAGACCGTCGATATCAGCCGCTAATAGATCTACAGTTGGCATCAGTTCCACTACCAACGAGCAGTTTCCATTGCGGAACTCGACGATAGTTTTACACATCATGCTAGTTGGGACCCCACAATCATCCATGGTCATTGATCTGCTCCAGGAGCATTCTCGACTGTTGGATCAAGTTGAGTGGAAGGACAGCATAAGCCATAAAGGACCATCAGATCTAGAGAAAACATGATGATCGTTAGATCAAGAAGGAGGACATGTGCCACATCAGGAGATCCACGTGGCACAATTAGATGGTGACAAGTGTCTAGGTCCAGGTGGCACTTTAGGTTACGTGAAATTCATGAATCTAAGTGACACATGGCAGTCACTCAGCCAGTGACCAAGTCAGCAGTGACGTCAGTAAGTTACGTCACTTTGGGAGTATGTACTTTGAGGGAAACCAGTTTCTAACACCAGTAACTGCTCGAAGCGTTGAAGGCCGAAGTTAATGCTAACCATTGATCTAATTCGGGAGCGTTATCAACCGTTGATCAAGTACACTAGAAGGATATAATAAGTGTAAACAATGAAGTGAATCTAACTGTTGATCTACTTCGAAGAGCATTCTCAACCATTGAATATTATGGATAGACGTCTTTGATCCGGGAGGTTTAATGATTGCAAAGATTAGAAATCATCGAACGTCGAATTTTTGAAGTGAATGAGAACCGTTCATCATGCAAATCAAATATCAACTATCCAATCTACTTCGATAAAATCTGCTTCAGGATATTTGAAATATTACAGAGGTTGGAAGTCGCGAAGGACGAAGTCCCGAAGTAACGGCAGTCGTCCATCTCATCGTGCGATTAAAACGTGACTGTCGATCTTGACAAGTGATCAAGCACTTATTTATCCTAGCACCTAGTCACCACCTACGGTCATATCGAATAAAGAAATAAGGGTCAAAGAAGAGGCAATGCTTAAATTTATAATCTCGTGGTTCTACGCCTATGGTCATATGAAAATGGTTTGAAGGAAGCGCCTCATACAGATTTCATCTCTGTAATTCGACAGAGGATTAACACCATAATAATACAAAGAATAGGTGAAAAGATCGAATATGATATGTTGACAAATTGAGGACACAGTGGAAGCATGAGAACGATATGATGAGTCAATCCATGTCTGTGATCAACTCATGAAGACAAAAGAACCGACACAGAGTCATGATTAAGAGAGTTAAATCATGAACATTATGAATAAAGGATAAAAATAAAAAATGATATTATTTAAAGTTTAATATTATCATTTAAATGAAAAAGTACAATGGTTCAAATATCCAAAGACACAATGATTCAAATTCACACCAGTTGGAAGACTATATAAACAAGAAAGAATCGTGAGAAGAAGTGTAGTTGAATTTGTTGAAGTATATATATTTATATATAATGGATTGAATGAAGGTTCATTATATCAGGTTGGTGCATGTTTACAAGTTGGGTCTTGTATGAGGATTGGATTCCTCACATCTCAATTGGATCTGAGATCAACAACTTGGGACTTGTTATGAGGGTTGGATTCCTCATTTCTCAGTTGGATTTGTGAACTACAAGTTGGGTCTTGTAATAGAGAGTTGGGTCTTGTAATAGTTGCTTGATCTTGTGTATTCAAAGATTGATCTTATGTATTCATTCAAGTTAAATAAATAAATAAAATATTTATTCTTTTATATATTGGTTGAGAAAATGAAATAAATATATGGTTTTCAGTTAAATTATGAAAAGTTGAAAAGTGTCCAAAGTTTTGTGACACTGATTCACCCCCCCCTCTCAATGTTAAGTTTCCATTTCAACAATTGGTATCAGAGAAAGTGAATTCAACACAGTTTAAACACTGGAAGGTAGATTCAGAAGAAATGGGTGGACAAATTGTTATCTCCCCAAATGAAGCTCCCTTATTTGATGGAACGAATTATTCATCATGGAGGGAAAATATGAAAAGATATCTGAAGTCAAGAGGATCTAGATTTTGGGATTCGGTAGTAAGTAAGTCCTAGCACTTAACTACTTCAAAGAGAAAAACCAAAACTATAAAGGAGGCAAGGAGAAACAATTAAGTAGCCTTAAAAGCAATCCAGGATGGATTGTCAGACCAAGTCAAAGAAAGATGAGGCACAACAAATATGCTAAAGAATTATGGCTCCAACTAGAAAATTCTTATCAGAATGAAATACAAGAAGAAGAGAAATACTATCAAAGTGAGGAACAAGACTCAGATAAAGAGGATTCCTATCAAAATAAAGAACAAAACTCAAAAGAAGAGAATTCTTATCAAGATAAAGAAAAGGAAAATTGCAATCAAATTGAAGAACGTAATACATTAAAAGACACTTTTAATCAGAATGAAATGAAGGATTTGATTCAATCCTCAGTCATAAATGAAGAAGACAACCTCATCAAGGAATTGAGGCATACCTCAGTATTCACTAAAGAAAAATTACATAATCTTAAGACTGATGTTACAGCTGCAATAGATGAGATTTGTATGGAACCATGAAATTATATGCATATTAAAGTTCTTGTGGATATTCTTGACCATATTGAATATACAATTATGTGCACTTTTGAAGAGTTGGATAAACTTCAACAGTTAGATCAATCTAACCATGAAGAGAATGAGAAAAATATTCAGTTAGAAAACAAAGAATAAGAGATCAAAAGATTGAAAAATGAAGTTATTAATCTAACATAAGAGATGGAATAATTAAAGACACGTGACAGTAAAAGAAAAGAAGTACTAAAAGAATCAGAAGAATTGGTTAACAGTCTAAAAACTCAACTTGAGGAAATTAAAGAAAGTGAAGAAGACCTAAAGATCCAATTAACAAGGAAAGAAAATTCTTACCACATGTTTTAATTGGAAATCATCAACTTCGAAAAGATAAATGAAAGTACTAATGCAGATCTAATGACTCAAATTGAAGAAGCTAAGAAAAAGGAAGAAGCCCAGAAGATCCAAATAACTAAAAAGGAAGAATCATGCTAAATGTTTGAATTAGAAGCCATCAACCTCAAAAGGATTCAGCTAGAATACGAGGAAGAAATCAAAATATTGAAAACTAAAGCTTTTGATCTAACAAAATATATGGAAGAATTGAAAACATATGACAAAACTATTAAATGAAAAGAAGTCTTGGATGAGACAAAAGAAATAGTCATCAATCTAAAGACTCAACTTGAACATGCTAAGGAAGTGGAAGAAGCCCTGAAGATTCAATTGACTAAAACGAAAGAATTATGTCACATGTTGAAGCTAGAAATAGTCAATCTCAAAAAGATGAATGAAAAGACAAATAATATTGTCAAATTCTAGAATATCTCAACTATCCTAAATAAGATTTGGAAGAGCCAAATATCAGCTGATGACAAAAGTGGCCTTGGATATAATAAGAAAGAATACAATGACAAATGGAGCACCATTTACAAACATGAGAAAGGATCATCCTTCTCAAAAGGAAACTGTGCAATTACAAAGCAATTACAAGTCATGAAATTTGTTAAGGAAGGAAGCTATAGAAGTAAAAATGAAGAAGAAAATCAAATAACAGATCTCTCAAGACAAAAGAAAATCAAGAATGGAAACACCTTCAATGGCTATTGTTTTTCTTTTCATAGCTTTGGCCATAAAGCAATGGACTGCAAGAAACTAGAGAAATGATATGCATGAAAATCCAAAAACTCAATTAGATGTTGGAGATGCAATTTTGCTGGGCACACATCAAAATTTTGTCATACAATGAGGTGTTACAACTGTGATAGGTTTGGGCACAAATCCCAAAACTACAGGAGTTCAAAAAGTCAATCCTTAAATAAGTCATTCAAGTTAGTGACAAAACCTAATAAAAGTTGGAAGAAAAAAAGGAGATGAAAAATCTCCAAAAACACAATTAGAAAGAGAAGATCCACAAATCAGAATATCTCATAGAAAGATATGGAGAAGAAAATACGAAGGAGAAAGCAAGAAAGATAATATTACACCTGGAAATGAAGAAATTAATAATAAGAACATGATGGGTGAAAGTCCTAATAAAGAATGTGAAATTCAATATGAAATAAATCAAGCCCAAGAAAAGGAAGTGCCTAAAGAAGAATATGGGACAATATCAAATTCTGGTGATGTCATAATTTGTTAGCCAAAGAAAGAAAATACAAAAAGAAGTTTAAATTGGTTTCTACAAAATCAAAGGATTATGCCAAGAGTTTTTAAAATTAACATATGGAAAAT
>ML785956.1:640482-653193 GCA_009831015.1 Picea engelmannii
TATATGTGTGTATGCAGCAAATAACAGAAAGAGATAACCATGGAACATACCTCAACCATATGCAATAAGATAGACAAGCCAAAACATCTCAAATCTTCTTTATTCATAAAATAGAAGAACCCGCTACAATGGAGATGTCGATCGGGAATGCTCAACAGATGGTCAAGATGATAGACAATAGATAACAAGTATGAGCTGCTACAAAATGCTCCCGACAATACAAAATAAGCATCCAAAGGCTGGATAAGAGATGAAGACCAATGCCAAGTGCCAAACCCCTCACTGCTGGAAGATGCCACGCTCTGCTGGATAACTAAAGCTCCTCAACAATTCGGCCCTGGTGCCAAAGATGTCCAATCACCTCCAGAAAGATGCCAAACAGTAGATCGGGTGATGGTAAGAACAACCCAGGTGCTCGAATCTCCAAGATCCCTCTCAACCTCTGTAGATCTGAACTTCTCCACTGAATGGTGCGCCCCACTGGATGACTGAAGCCCTAGATAACTCGGCCCTACTGAAGGAGGCCTCCAAATGCTTTGAAACTATCCACAATGATTGATCAGGATGCTGCAATGAGAACCCAAGTGCTCAAATCCTCAAAATACCTGCTAGATCCTTAGATCTAGCTACCCTCTTGGGAAAACGTCCCACTCTCAATACAAATCGATCCTCCACTGAAAGACTCCGAAAAACCACCAAGAATGATGTCAAGACACCTGCAAAGGAAACCCAATACCTGGAATTCTCGGAATCCCTTCTCCTCAGCTAGGACGAATCCTTCCTCAATGGATGGTGCGCCCCCCTTGCTGGAAACCCTCAACTGGTGCGCCCTCTCTCTATCTGCACAAGCAACTGATGTGGAATCCTCCTGCAACTGAGTAGATCTGGAACTAGAATGGTGTGGGAGCGTATTGCAACAAAGAGACCAAGCTTGGGACAAGCTAGGTGGAATCTTTCACCATTGAATCGTCCTCTAGGGTTTGTTAAGTCAAAACCCTCAAAACCCCCAATATTGGGCTCACTAGCTAGAAGCCAAAAATCAAAAGATAAACATACATGAATGCTTGAGAAGAGGCCTTTGCCTTTCCTTTATACTTTTGGCTCACCTTGTCCCTCCAAAGTGACTTTCATTTTATTAATATTTAATTAATTAATTAAATCACTTTAATTAATTAAATCACTTTAATTAATTAATTAACCTTTTAACCTCTGAAAAGCTCCTTATCTCTCCTTGTGGCTTCCTTGGCCACTGAAAGTCACTTCTAGCCATCCCATCCTGTAGTGTTGCTCTCCCGATTCCAATGATCTATAACACTGAGAGGTTCCTCCAAGTAATGTGCCCAAAATGACCTCTTCAGTGATTTCAATTAACTTATAGCTCAAAATAGTCAAAATCATGGAAATCCTCGGAATGCAACGAAACCAAAGCCACCCTGTGTGGAATGGCTCATAATGATGGAATATGATCATCAATGCAAGCTGGACCCCACAATGCCTCTCAAATACCCATGTACTCGCTATAACATCCATCTGGCTACTCTTGTCATCATAAATCTTTGCACTCTGATGATGTCCCAAAGTGGGGACATTACAAAATACTAACTACACCATTTTTTTTAAATATAAATTATGTGAGATTTATTAAAAATATAAATATATGCCGGATGGCAAATGCCCATCCATTTCTTTCCAGCACATTTTTATACTGGCTTGCATGTAGATACTAGCTACACCATTTTTGCCCACTCAGAGGGCCATAAGTAAATATTTCAAATTTGACTAGGAGCAAGATATTTTTTGGTTTTTTTTTCCCAGTGGCAAAGATTCATGGTAAAGTTGAAGTAAAATTTCTAAGAAATATATATAAAATTTTGAAATAACATTTATAAAAATTCAAAATTTAAAAAAAATATATAAAAAGGGATGTTACAATTCAAGATGCCTGATCATGCCTCGGTATGCAAACCGAAGTAGTAACAGAACCTAACTGTTAAAAATATTCCTGCCAAAATGACAATCAAACATTCCAACCTGACAACTTCAATGATTATATATGGACATTTTGTGCCTGATTCAAAATAAGCACAATACTACAAACATATTCATGTCAAAAATATGCTAACATATATTACTAAAGTTTAAACTAGACTTTGAAAAGTAGAAAAGAAAGGCAACCCATACATAAATATCGACTGATAAAAAGTTGAGATTTCTAATTAAAAGGAAAACACAATGTGCTATATACGCATTGGTTCTTACTTGGAAGAATTCAAATTTCAAAACACGCATTCACAACTTTCTGCGTTAATTTACTTACTCTTGCTGGACTAAAAACATACATCTGTAATTTGTTAATGGCAGAGGGGCCCTGCTGGCCAGCGGCTATTAAGGAGCAAAACATTCCACAGGTTTCAAGGGCTAAGATGGTAGCAAATGCACTCAGGTATGCAGAATAGTACATATGATATGGAACTCTCTAAAAGTAATCAGCAACCCTCAAAACTAAGGCTTTACTGGCTAAAGAAAAAAACAAGAAAACTTCTTGGATCACTTTGCTTTACCAACCAGAAAATTGGTAAAGGATCTGACTGTTGAACTACAATCGACATCTGGGCAGAGCTTTTGCAACTTTATCTGGGCTAAGTAATCAACAGAAATCCATGGAAAGCTCAGAAGTGGAACACTGGGATAACCATCCGGTTCTGTTAGTTTCATGGCCTTCTGCACCCATGTTGGATGATAGGCTACGTGGTACCATGCAGATGCTTTGGCTTCATATTCAGACTGTTTACAAGGCTCGGGATTTTCACAATCTTTTGTCACCTCAAAAATTAACCGAAACTCCTTCCTTAAAGCCCTGTATGCATGCTGCAACCTTTCTTTGATTTCTCCCTGCCGCCTGCTGTTAAGTTTGGAGAGAGAAGAAATGCGTCCGGTAACCACTTCTCCCTCTTTTTTAACATCGAATTGGCCTAACAAAGCACGAAGCTGTCGATCATATGAACACTTGTAGTTCCAAGCTTCTTCAATATATTCCTCAAATCCAACAGCTTCCAAATCATTATCATAAGGAAGTGCTTCAAATACATTCTCACAATCAGCATTACTTTTCCATTTTTCTAGCTCTTCCCCAAACATATCCTTGATTCTCCGATACAAAACACCCAAAACCTTCTCTGATCGGTAACAAACTAAATCCTCTTTATCCATGAAATCTGGATATATCTTGGGTTTCAGATTTTGAGGCATCACCGCTACTTTTCCTGTTTTAGGAAAATCAACAGCCATGGCAGCCAACTCAGCAAGTTTGAGACAGTTTTCGTCTAAGGCACCAGAATCACTTAGATCTGCTTGAACAACATGGGCATGGCAGATAACACCCAACTTATCATTGACCATGTGTTGCACAAAAAATTCAATGATGTCCTGCAAAGCAAACTATTTTGTTAGCAGATCACTTAAGAAAAACCTTCAAAGTTCAAAGCGTGTTCTTTATAGCCCAAAATCTCATGGGTATTTGAACAAGCAAAAGATGAAGTAATATAGGAGGTAAATACAGCTATGGTAAAATATTTGGATCACAGATGGGCAAATCGTGGCTGGATAGATATAAAAACTACAGGTGCAGGAAGACTACGGGACATGATATCTCTCTGATTTCACTGACACGATAAATTCGCTTTCAATCTGCCCTTCCCTTTCCCCTTGTTGCACAAGCATTTCCATTGGACATTGTTATTTTCTCTGTTAATTTTCTTGGCCTCTGATTCTTTTTCAGAGATGTCCATTGAAGGTGAAAAGGCTCAAGAGGATGATTTGGAGACAACTTCTAGATGAGTCCTCATCACTAAAGTCTCATCATGTATTGGAATCATATTAGTATGGGGTGGCTCAATTGTTTGGACAACCTCAAAAATTGGCAAAGAAATAAATTCTTGAAACATAGTAGCCAACGAATGGGATACAATTCAGGTTTCCTTGAATTCATTTGTTCATGAGATTCCTCATGCTTGATCTCATTTGAAGGAGTATAGTCAGTTGTGATTGAAGATGCTAGAGTAGGGTGTTGAGAAATTTCAATTGCTAGAGGAGTGATATCCATTAAACTCGTAGCCATTACTGCTTGTGGAATGTTGATACTAGAACCTCTTGATTGCAAGCCTATTATTATTCAACCATTTGAAATTGTTGGGCAAGGAACCATTGTTTCCCATTAACTATTATAAGATTGCCATGATATCTTACATCATCTTGGTCCGAAAGTCATTTTTTGGTAGATGTTGATCATGACGATCCTATGCCAAATGTTGGATCAAAGTAAACATGGGATCCTTTTGAATCCCAACCATAATAACAAGAATAAGTGCCTGAAGCAATCCATGAGTTTGTAGCAAAAATTGCCTTCTATTCTACAAGGTAGTAGCAGTCATTCCCTTAATTCGAGACTATATAGACAGGAATAGAAGTGTCACATTGAATCCACAAATTCTATGCAACCATACGTGGAGAATCTGTGGGAAATGAAGAGAGTCACACAGGATTCACAAAAATAGTGAAATATGATGCAAGAGCACATTTGATAGTGAACACAAGTTGGTTTTGATCTTTCAAGTTCAAGTTCAAGTTTGAGTTGGTTTTGAATTTGAAGACTTTTGGGCCTGTTGCATAGCCCTATGTCAATTGGTATCAAAGCCTATAGATGCTTCCCGGAAACATGTGTTACATGCAGGGCATCAGCAATGGATGATGTGAATCTTTACTACTGATTTCATATTGTGCAGGTTGTTCAAAAATAGCCAGAAGAAGACTAGCAGCAAGTTGAAGAAGTAAAGAAGAACGATTCTTAATGAAAAAGTTAGAATGGCTAAAAGAGGTAACTTGTTAAGGTAGAAACCTGCGATATTGTACATTGTTGAAGTGGTGGCTGAAAGACTGTATTTGACCAAGATTGTCAGATTGAAGAAAGAATTAGAAGAGTTAGACGAAAAAGTATGAGGAAAAAGAAGACAAGAGTCGACCTTGCAATGGTCAGAAAGGATGAAGACATCGAAGAAAATAATGAAGAAGAATATAAAAGAGAAAGAAGAGGCTGCAAATGATTGCAGGACTAAAGACAAAGAGAAGAATTTGGGGGCAAACATTGCTCTCATGTTCCCGAAAGAGAAAGTTGAGATGAAAGTTCAAGCGTGTTGTCCATTAGAAATGGTCATGAGTGAAGTGAATTTTCACCAAAGAACTAGTGATGCACTTGAGGAATAGTGCACAAATGTGGAGGAGGATTATGTCGTTCAATGCATGCCTGAAGAAATTGCAGAGGCAAAATTTGTGGAAGAAAACCACAGGAAGCAGCTATGAATTGGAGAAATCTTGATAGGCCTTATGCCTATCCAGCAAACTAAGGATGTTGAATATATGGGAAGCTTAAGAGCAAAGGGTTCCCTCAAAAAAGACAAAGTTGATATTGTTGCAATAGAAGTGGAGGTTCGTATTCAGTGCTCACACCAAGAGATTGAAATGCCAAGAAGAGATGACCGTGAAGAAATCACAGCAGAAGAAACAATGTAGCAGAAGATGTTGAACACTGTGAGATTGAAGATGAGATACCTACGGGAATTATGTGTTTCCTGATTGATTATGTTGTTAATGTTTTTGGGATTTGTTTACCTGTATGTTGATGGCACAAGTGAAGATGTTGTAACAATGCAGCTATTACCCCAAGGGATGGTGGTGCGAGAAGACAAGGAAGAAGATGAGGCATTGTTTGATTGGTGGAGAAAGCAAAAGACAAAGTTAGAGCCTATGAACTGGGAGGTTCGTAATTTTCTAAGCATGGAAGTTTGATGCAAGAGCACATTTGACAGTGAACACAAGTTGTTTTCAATCTTTCAAGTTCGAGTTGCATGTGCACATGGCAAAAAGTGAAAATGCAATTGCATGAAGATAAGATAGGATTAGATTGCTATTTCTGTAACTGTAGTGAGTGTAGATTAGGACGAGAATTTCAGTTCACTACACTTAAATAAGTTGGAACTAAATGTTAAAATAGGAAAAAACCATACTGTAAAATTAGAAAATTCCAAGTTGGGAAAAGATTGCCAGTGGCTATACGTAGATGATTTTGATAGGAAATAACTCGGGAGGTTTGGAAGAGTTGGGGCTACTGCATGTAAGGGAATGCCTCTGCTATTTTTTATTTTTTTATGGTAAAATTGATTTTAATTCGAATCACTGTTCGCCTTTGTATTGTGACTGTTGATGCATAGTAAGATCAAACATTTCTGAGTGCCATGGGAATTTGGATATTTTTGGGCCTAGTACGCAGCCCTGCATCAAAATTACACAGAACCCACAAAAAGGACAAAAAATCAACTGTTCATGAAATTTAGCAAATAGAGGAGGAGATTTTTAGCAATGATGTGTAACAGGGCATCATCAACCTGCAAAATCTCTACAGAGGCATCGATGTGTTGCTAATCACTCAAAATACTGAAGAAGAAACCCTGCATGGAGATTTATGACAATCCCAAAGAAAAGAGATATGGAAGTTCAAGAAGAATTTTGGATGGGAAAAAATTATAAAGAAACCAGAATTTTGTAACCTCGAAAAACCCTAACCTCGAGCTCTGACCAATTAATGAGCTCTGACCAATTAATGTGTGCTTGCAACTAAAATGTGGAAAGCAAGGAACACAAAAAAGAAAAAGTAAAACAAGAATAACACACAGGAATGTTTGTCACCTATACAGTCTGTAAACTATTAATATATGGACTGTGTATATATAAGAAAACATTGGGTACATATTTAGTATGTTGAAAAGAAGCAAAAATAATTTGTTCAAGGTTAGCACAAGTGACATGTATAGCTTGCACACTTAGCTTCTATGTATAACTCAATTAAATAAGGTAAATATGATGAGGATAGAGCTAAAAGAAAAAATGCTAAAAATTATTTACGATACTTACAACCACTTTACATTTGTGGAGTTATGCACACTTATGACTTTGATTATGAGGTCTCATCAACATTAGGGGTTGATCATATCCCCGATAATTAGAAAGACTTAGAAATTCACAAATGCCTCCTTGTCAATCAGGAAATAATTCAATCTAAACCCTAAGAATTTGCTCTAATTTTAATGTTGAAAACCATCATTGCTGCAATTTTCAACCAAAAAATGATGATTGCCCCTTATATGGTATCTAGACTCTCTATTTTCTTTTGACACGCATAAAATAATCGAAGTCCCTGATTCGATAGATTATACAGCTATAGCTGATCAAATAGTGCGAAGAGTAAATTAAAACTAGTAACAAAGATATTAAACAAATATAGTTCTTAACAGTTTGTAATGCCTACAAATAACGCTAGCAAAGCCAAGGAAGACAAAAATTGCTATACCTCAGTTTTGACAGGTGCTTTTGATTTTTTGACTTCACCTGCATCATAATCCATTGGTTCCCAGCTCTTGCCGCTTGGGGGAAGAAGACTAGAGTCCCAAGAAACAAAGTAAATATCTCCATCGAGATCACTTCCAGAAGCTTCATTGGGATGTGGCCTGTGCCCCTTTTGTGGGAAAACAAAACAATCAACTAAATGATGCAAACTAGGAGCATCCACAGCTTCTAGAATCCGAATATCACCTGGATGCAGGCAAGGGTTCTTGGCCACAACCACTTTACCCTTTACAATTGTTGAATTTGTTTTCCTTTCTCCAAAGCTTGAGCCATGTTTGAGAAAACAGCCCTCCAAGGGCGGGCTTGAAACCTTGATGAAACATTGGCCATATTCCAACTCCCCCATTTCGTCCAAACAACCCATTAACCATCTACCTTGGGGAACGAAAATCCTACATTTTGTCAAAAGCTCTTCTAACTGGACAGCTCTTATAGAAGAAAGCATGTCTCTTAAATGAGGCTCACTTTGGGGATTAAAACCAGCACTTAGCATCATAGCGGCAGTGTTTTGCAAATCTCCCGTGCATGATGTTGTCAATACTTCAAATGCCACTTCAACATTTTCTAGCATTTGACCGAATTTATTAACCATTGAATTTTGTAAATCATGAAAAGCATTGTCGGGGACCGACAAGGATGACAACAAAGTAATTATTTCCTTGTTCAAAAAGCAGGGCTGGAAATGTGTCCAAGTAATTATTTCAAGTGCTGTATGTTTAGATTCAAACTTCTTCATACTGGGTCTCAACGAGAGCTTAAATTTACTTCCTGGTTCTGCTGCCCAAGTTGCAACCACACCTTTGTATCCACCATACCTGATCTGAAACGCTGAGGGAGGGTTGAAATTCAACTGCAGTGTTTGAGTAACTTCCATGGCGAGATCCGGTGTAATTTTTCCTATACCATCAGAAAATTCGTAACCATTCCTTTTAATATCTGGAAGGTGCTCAACCTCTTTTATTGGAACTTCCACTGTGCAATAGGTGGACGAAAAGCATTGACCCATCCTTGCAGCATGCTTGGCAACATTGTCTTGGGGGAAGTTCCCCATCCACTGCTTAATTTGTTGGACTGTAATATCCTTCCCTTCAGCAAAGAACCATGCAGAACGGTCTCTCAATTGATTTGCCGAGAATGCTAGAAACAAGTAGTCACGTCCACATAGCTTAAAACCCTTATGGAGTATTTGCTTCACTCGCTCAAAAATAGCTGTCCTATATGCAGTAGAACCAGAAGAAACTTCTTTAACAATGGGTGCTATACGCACATTTAGTACCATTGAGGACATTGCTTGCATGCTGTCATCCATGAAAGTTACTCGCAGAAATCGGTCTGCAAACCTCTTAAAGTGCCTTACGACTCTGTTTGACAATTCCACTTCTGGAGCAAGACAGTACGCTTTTGTTGGAGTGATGACGAATCTCCTCACTTCAATTGTTTCCTCGACTATCTTTGGGCTCTTCAGGAGCTTTGGATTCTCTGAAATCCAGTTAAGAACAGTCTTAAATCTTCCAAGGGCATCAAAAACTGGGTAGGTGTAGGCAAGCATATGCCTCAGTGCCAGAGTACTCAATTTGGTTGGTGTCACAACAGGATTCAACAAATTATAAAACCCGGGAGTTATTCTGTGATAATTGGCAATGCCCTTGTGCACAAGAGCATTCAGAAGGAACATGATCTCAAAAGGAATTTTTGGGCGGTGTGGCAGGATGAAAAACAATCCCCTACTGGACACATATGGCTCCTTGTCAACTTTCAAAGTAGGAGGTGATTTTTCATCCAGCAATCCTTCCTTTTTGAAATAGTCGATGGCCTTTTTCATTGTATCACCCATGCGAGGAGATAGATCAATTTTGTAGGCCAGGCATCTGCCCAATGCATTGTTAGGAGTGAAGTCCAAGGTTCGAATCCAGGGATCCTCGTCATCCAACAAAGGAAAAGGAACACTCACATAGATATCATCATCTGCGGTTCTGTAATATATCCAAGGAGGCACCCAAAGCTGTAACAGCATAACTTTAGTCCCCTGGCCATTGATAATCCTTACATTCCGAATGTCTCTGACAAGAAATTCAATCTTAAAATCACATTTTATCAGAGTGTCGTTACGACGAGTACTAAAAGTAAACAGCTGATTCCGAGTAAGGAAAATCCTACATCTTCTATCAAATGGGTCCACATGAAAATCAACACCAGAACTAGGTGCTCTCCAGGCCACCGCAAACTCATTGAGATTCAGCAGTGAACCGATCTCAAGCAGCAGAACAGGAGAAAATCTGAAGAGTGGAGTTGTTCTTCTTCTACGCAATCTAGAGGAGGTTTCGGTACCAACCTTGACCTTGAGAGCATGGCCGCAGAATATGAGCTTCCCACCATCACTGAGCCTCACCACCTCCTTCACAGCACTGGGAGTTGAGAACTGAACAAAGGCGTGGGGAGGCTCCTTAGAGATGTTGTTTTTCTTACCATCGCAGGACTTTGTGAACTCTGGGTATGCAAATTGAGGAGTCGTTGATGTCTTGACTCTGCATCTGTATACCGATCCCAATTTCGCATTCTCTTCTATGTACTCTGCCAACTCTTTGGCAGTCACGCGATCCCCAAAACCCCCCAGGCTTATCTGAGTTGAGTCCACCATATCCTCCCCTTCACAATTTCATTTCATCAATGTAAGGCAGTTATAGTAATTCCAATTCCATCGATGCTGGATTCCCGAGACCACAACCCGAATCTGAACCTACACCTACCTTAGCATTGAAGTAAAAGAGCGAATATGTCCCATCCCCTCCAACGTGCAGGAACCCGGTAGGCTATGCTATCTTAGCAAATGGTAAGTAGCTAGTGATGTGATGAGATTCGATTCGATTGTCCTCGGAGGAGGAATTTGCCCGGCAGCAGGGGAGTACTCAAATGAGTTTATGTGTGGTACCGTTTGGTTAGGGTGGAGTTTAATCCCCATCCGACCGCCGATTCAATTCCTGTGAGCTTACGCCCTGGACAAATCATTTTGAAATTCGGTGATCGTAATTTCTGTTGTTTAAATTGAAATTTGAATGTCTTTTTTAATTGTTTGCAAACTTCAATTTGAAAATGGTAGACATTGTTTACATGGAAGCTTCCGGATTCAAATTTCAGACAATAAACTGCCAAAAAACAGTGGAAAAAAGGGGACACGGTGAGAGGGGCTCTGCTGGGTGGCTGTCCCTCCGGCAGGGAATCTCCACGGAGACGAGACAAGAAGATATATTGCTTAGAGAGGGACATGGGGCGTATTGGACCGTGACGCGTATGATGTATCACGTTTCCAAAATTTCAGTTTGAGGAAACAAAGGTGTTGCAATAAAGAGTGGAAGTGGGCTCCATCACTTTGGGAGTTAATTGTACGGATTTTCCAGTGTCTCACTCAAACTCGGGCCCTCGGATCGATGCCTCTGGTCTATTTCTTTCAATTCAGTTCCGTTGGTAGTTTACGGCGAATAATAACTAGACTGCTGCTCAGTCTTCAATGTTGGGGCAAACTTAAAATGTGATAGGGATTTAGTTCAAATACATGCAGGATTACCTTGATATATATAAGTTGGGAAGAAAAAAAGAAATTTTGAGGATAACAATTGTGTATGGGGTAGATCGCCTCATACATTGATTTTTGCATTTCAGTGATTTTTTTGTTCAGTTTGATGATGAGTTTTCCCACTTTCTCTACTGTCTTCTCGTTGAATAAATTATTCCAAGAGTTAGTTGTTAAAATACTTACATAACTGTCCCTGCTGTCTTTGAAAGCTTCACACTCTAAAATGAAATGTTTTTCTGTTTCCACTTTTTCCGAGTTGCAGAACATACACACCCTTTCTTCCCAAGCTTCTTTTGGTCTTTTCCAACGCCCGGTTTCACAACGGAGTTGATACTCTCTTGATAGTGGTTATAAGAGGGGTTAAACTCTTCAATAAAATACTTTTTCTTTCTCCCTAACCCATTATTCCAGGATCGCTTGTAGAACTTTATCCCAGGATAAAATATAAGTTAGGATATATCTTATCATGTATATACCATCTACAACAGCATTGAACCCTGAGCAACAAGCTGGTTATTGTTTACCATCAGCTTATAGTGAATTTTATCATTCTTTTATGATATCCTTATGTGTTTTGGATGACAAATTCTTTTATGTTTTGGATGACAAGTTTTCTACAAAATTCCCCGAAATCATGCCCCGAAATCTGAAATATAGACAAAATTTCTACCATAAGAATTTAGTTTTTTAAAAAATTGAACTGATCCAGTTATTAACTTACTCCATTGTCAACTCTGTGCCCTTTATAATTCCAATAATCTCTGCTGCTCTTCCAGAACCTGCTCCAATGCACTCTTCATATTCTTATTGGAGCACTCTCCATATTCTTATTATGATCGTCGTCATCATTATTGCCTTTAGACGTATAGAAGAGCGAGGATTTGAGAATTACCATTACAGGCGGTTGTGTAACTTAAAAATCCATACTTCACCTTACGATTCATCTGAGAAGGATCAATATTATAAAGCTTACTTGGTTTTAACTCTGTTGAGATTTTCAGCACATTCCAGCAGAGGCATGGTGCCTCTCCATGCAATAACCATATCTCTTCCACCTAGTATTTTGATATCTTGAAAATCATCACTCAAAGCAATGAATCCCATCCAATTGCATTTTTTGAGATTTCAAGGCACCGATTGATAATTTAGAAAGCCATTGGCGAACATGGATGCTGGCAGTGGCATCGAGACATTTGGTCACCTTATAGCCGCTGTTCTTCAACCCTACTCTCTGAAAAAATGAACGAACACCATCACATGACTTCCTACAGCTGCCATAGGAGCTCAAATGTGGGTCGGAGTTAAAAGCATCATAAGTTGCTTGTGCAAATTCTCCATAATCAACGATCTCTATTCTTTAGTTTTCATCAAGGGGATCGAACAAACCTCTTGAGTCATTGGCAGCTTGATATTCCTTCCATTTATCGATCAGACTCTGCTTTGGAGAAGGATCGGTGATTCGGATCTACATAGTTTCCTCATCCAATCATCATAATTCCAAAAATTGAATATCTTATTCAAATTCGACTGATTAAAAGTGAGGAATCCAACATTCTGCGTCTTCTAGCACTGGAAGCCATGAATGTAGCTGACAAGTCCTTCTGAATAAATGATGTGATTTACAGTTGTTCAGTGCCATTGAATGGCTTTTCGTAATGGGTTTCTCACCAACGCTGCACTGGATA
>ML785957.1:18151-30304 GCA_009831015.1 Picea engelmannii
AACATACATATATATGGGGCCCACCAACACCATTGTAGGAGACCTATCTCAAAATAATCCTTGTGTGACACTGATCATTTTGGTGACACTCTACAATAAACTTTTTTTTTTGTGGACCTGCTCAGGACCTTACTAGAAATCCATCTCCATGGATTCCTCTGAGGACATTGATCATGTTGGGGTATCTCTTGGATAACCTATTCTATGGACCTAGTGGTCCCATGACAAACACCTGTAGCATGTCAATCATGGAGGGATTGTAGAAAATGGTTGAGTCTTTTGCCCAGTCAATTACCAAAATGGAAATCAATATGTCTTCCCTTAATACACAAGTCAAACTTTTTTTTGATCAAATCATGAAGATTAGGGGTGTTAAGCCCTAATATTGGCTCATTACCCCTTAATTGGGACATATTAGATTAGTAATACTATTTTATTTATGTCGGCTTTAGGCCATTAGTTGTAATTTAGATTATTAATATTATTTTAATTATGTCGGATTTAGGCCATTATTTGTAATTATACCTCCTAGTCTCCTATATATACCAAGGAGACATTTTCATTTTGAATCATCTTGTACTTGAACATTTAAGTGGGGTAAAAGGAGGTTGCCCCCTCGNTCTTGTACTTGAACATTTAAGTGGGGTAAAAGGAGGTTGCCCCCTCGAAGAGGCTTATTATCTGAAATTATCTCTTTTTCAAGGCATTGAGTACTTTTCCTGAGGTTTTTCTATGCTATATTGAAGTTTGGTTCTTAACAAGGGGCAAGACTGAGGAGGATGACACTGTCTTTGGTGAAGGATCCCATAAGGGTAAGCACATTGAGGATGAAGAACATCGACAGTGATGGAAATGAAATAAGAACATGTCTCTAGGGGTCACTACATGTAGGAAGTTTGCAAAAGCCATGTTTGCCAGCTTTATCAAAGATACAAATTTTTTGGGCCAGCTTACCAAATTTTTCCAAACAGGGATGGTGGAAAACTTTATTGATGCTTTTGAAAATTTGGCTATTAGAACATAAAATTCAACTGATGAATTTTTAACAATGCTTTATTAGTGGTCTTAAGGAAGAAATCAAAGCACACATAGAGATGAACCACCATGCTACTTGGTTGGAGACCAGTCAACTTTCTTGTCATGACCAATTTATATCGCATGCTCAATTTGAATGCCACAACATTGCTTCACATCCCCTCCCAAATATGGTATCTCCTTAGCAACCTGTCCCATGGCTCTCAAGGTCCACAAATTGACATAAGCTAAGATGGTGGAATGACAACTTAAGAGTCTCTGCTATAATTGTGATGAAAATTATTCTTGAGAGCATAAATGTAAGGAGAAGAAATTATTTATGGCCATTTCTAAGGACATTTATGATGACAACGTTGATGGAGGGACTCAAGAGGAAATCACTCCCATCACCGAGGAAGTTCCTCTTATTGAACAACTAGGTGAAGAACCCCAAATATCCCTTCATGATTTGATCTATATTTCTTCTCCTTAGATGTTAAAGTTGGATGATTATATCAAGCAACAAAATGTCATTGTCTTAATCGACAACAAAAAACACCCACAATTTCATTCATTGTTTTGTTTCCCGATAAACACATTATTATATCCTTTATGTTAAGAACTTCATATTATGATTTCTAATGGGGGATCTATACAATGTGGTGGCTGGTGTGAAAATGTGAAACTTCAAATGGATGAGTATTCATTGAAAACTTACAATGTGTTTTCCATTGAAATGGGTGGATGTGATATTGTTTTGGGTGGTGAATGGTTAAGAACATTAGGCCCCATCAACATAGACTTTCTAGAATTATACATGGGTTTTCAAAAGGATGGTAATTATTATATGCTCAAAGGTATCAAACTTGAATCTCTAAAAATCATCACCTCCCACTGTATGAAAAAAACTTCTAAAAAAGGGTTATTTTGGAATTATTGTACAATTCCATGCTATTCAAGCCTTTGAGAATGCTTCTCATCCAACTCATCCAAGTTTTCAGTTAGTATTGGATAAACACCAACAAGTCTTTGAACATCCCCAAGGATTACCAACCTCATGGGGAGAGCATGATCATAGCACCCCATTGCCTAGTATCCTACCACTCAATGTGCGACCATATTGTCATTTTTCCCCAAGAGAATGAATTTGAAAATATTGTACAAGAGATCTTAGTTGTCGATATCATCCATCTTAGAACCAACACCTATTCTCCTCTTATTTTCATGGTCCTTAAAAAATAAGGCACTTAGAGAACGTGTCTTGATTTCCATGCCCTTAACAACTTGACAGTAAAAGATCAATTCCCCATTCCATTCATTGATGATCTCTTAGATGAGCTACATGGAGCAAAATTATTTACCAAATTTGGATTAAGGAAATTGATATCCCAAAATTGTGTTTTACACTCATGATGGTTATTACAAGTTTTTCGTGATGCCCTTTGGTCTTTGAAATTCACCTTCCACCTTCCTAATCCTTATGAACCACATATTCAATCCACTAATACATCATTTAGTCCTGGTCTTCTTTGTTGACATCAAGATCTATAAAAAAAATTGGCGGCACATGTGGAACATGTGAATCGGGTCCTAAAACTCCTCTGTCATCACCAGTTATTCCTCAAGTGTTCTAAATGTGCTTTTGGTGCTTCAAAAGTTGATTATATAACATTGTTCATGGGGAAGGTGTGTGTGTGTATCCTAAGTAAATAGAGGTGATGAAAGATTGGCCTCATCCTGAGACCCTTAAAAATTTGTGTGGTTTTCTTGGCCTCATAGATTACTATCAAAAGTTTGTCCAAAACTATGGGAAAATTGATACTCCTCTCACAACCATGCTCAAAAATAATGCCTTCAGTTAGAATGAGGAGGTTGAAAATGATTTTTCAGTGTTTAAAGATGTTATGTGTACCACACCAATATTTTCCCTACCTGACTTCAATAAGACTTTTGTTTTGGAATGTGATGCCTTGGGAAAAGAAATTGGGAATATACTATGAATGCAAGAGGGAATCCCACTTGCCTTCACTAGTAAGGAATTGTGTGATATAAATTTGGCCAAATCCACCTATTATAAGGAAATGTTGTTTATTCTTCATGCAGTTGATATATGAAACCCTTACTTAATGGGGTGTCATTTATAGATTAAAATAGACCAGCACATCTTGAAATATTTTCTGGAACAAAGGTTTTCCTCCCTAAAGCAGCAAAAGTGGGTCACTAAAATGTTAGGTTGTGATTATGATATTATCTTCAAGAAGGGAAAGGAAAATGTGTTGGTTGATTATTTTTTTACTTATATGATGAGGAAGGGTCCATATTTACCTTATAATATTTCCTAGTGCTAGATTAGTATAAGGGGTTCATTGAGAATGGTCAGAGGATGCCAAGATGTTGTAAATGATCCACCAACTATAGGCCAACCCATAGGTGTTATGGGAAATTAATCCCTATGGTCTTTGGATTAGAACCACAAAAGATCAGAGCCCAAGGAAACTTATCTCGGACTCTAACAACACAATCAATTAGGAATAACTACCTAGAATAACTAACTTTCAGAAAAAGGAAGAAGAGTGCACTTGGAATCCTACTTTTGAAGTAGATACCAGTTGATGTATTTCGCTATGGAAGTCCTTCACAACAACAATATGAAAGTATTGTAGACAAAGATGTATGCAAATGCAAGAAAGTAGTTATCCGCTAACTAACTCAATATGATCAATTCAGATTCAATGTTAGATTCAAAATAACATACACATAACATCATCATAATCATAAATTAACAAAAAGAATCGGACGAGAATGAGAGTTCCTTTATTGATAACAGAAAAAGGGGTCAGTTACAACCTGTAACCGATGTGGCACGATCCCGAAACTAGGCTCCAAGTTCCTCCACCCAAGGCTGAAAATGTATAGGAGTGCCTCCAACACTCTGCACTCTAGCAGGTCCAAGGAACATAAAGGTGTTCTTACTAACAAGATAAGAAGAATGCAAATTCAGGAGACAAGGGTTTCCAGGCAGAGGGGACAATCTCAGACACTAGGGAAACATGGCACTTACAGGATAATCTTCAAAAGCACAACATAATGGTGCATTTATTAGCCACCCTCTTCCTCCACCCCAAGGCTCTCTTTTATACTCGATTTTGATAGTTGGATTCGTTATGTAAGGGATTTAGGAAGTTAGGGAATGAAAAAACCCATAAAATCCTCCTGAAATATCGGGGTTATATTTTTTTGAGCCAAAATTAACATGTATGCGAGTTGCTAACAGGGAATCCACATATGTACGCAAGTTTCTTTAAGGAAAGTCACGTACACTTTGATAAAAGGGGTTTTTTAAGTTTTTGAGGAAAAAGGGGATTTAAGTCTTGCAAGCAGGGAAAGGGATGTAACATAGTCTAATGAGTCATCATATGCATGTGTAGTGGAAAATGACTCTATAATAGATGTTGCCCAACATGTGAGGTCAGAAGGGCAATTGATGACTGAAATACATTACAAAATTCATTAGATAGTGGAGGGGCCATTGGGTAGGAGTAGTTGAAGACCAGTCTCGGAACAATACCTACAAAAAAAACAAGTAATATACTCTCTTCTCAAGTTGGGCATTCCCATGCTTGAGTGTGATGTAATCATGGCGGCCAATCAAGTACATTGTGGATCCATGAATGATAAAAACATAACTATTGTCCATGGCCATGAAAACTATACACAGTGGATCCATGTGATATATAAGAACAACAATCATGGCCAAAAAGAATTACACAGTGGATCCATGTGATATATAAGATCAACAATCATGGCCATGGGGAAATACATAGTGGATCCATGCAAATGTAGATCATAGCCATGAATGGATACACAAGGGAGCTATGCCTCATAATAAAATCAAAGGATATTTGGAGCCAAGTAAGTGAAAAAAAATGATCCTTTAAGAGTACCAATGTCTGTGAGGGTGGTACAATCAATATAGGTTGGGTAGGAGCATGAAATAGTTGATGCTTATACTTCACCCGAATTCTTCAAAGTGATCCATTGTGGTATGATTCTACACTATGTGAACAAAGGTATTGAAGTCGAACATAGTGAGACTCCATTTGATTACCGGTCATTGATGTATATCATTAACAAATGCTAGAAAACCCACTGATGAATATAATGGGTGTCAAGGTACCTAATACAATCTAACAAGTGTGAATAAATTATCTAAATTTGAACACCTGAGAGAATCTACTGATCAGGGGGAATTGATGCATTTTCACTGTCAATAGCGAGGGAACCTACAACTGATGACTGCAAGCCCTAACGTACTAAAAATGACTCTATATCCCTATCCCAGAGAAAAATGTGTTGAATTCGATAGGAAGAGATCCATTGGAAGGAATGCATTAAGGAATCTTCCATCATCCAGCACAAGGAGTAGCAAAAGGCCAAAGATTTGGAAGGAATCAAATGAAAATATTGAAAGAACCGAACCAAAGTACGACTCTGGCATGTACCAAATGGAATAACACATGGTAGAGACACTCTAAATAGTAGCCAATGATGTAGACTAGTATCAAATACGAGGAATCCACCAATGGGGCCAAATGGAAACTAAGGTATCACACAAATCCCTATGTTTGATGATTATTGTTGACGTCAAACACAAGGGAAACCACAAGTTGAAGTCAGCATTAGGCCTGAAAAGCACAAGCGGTCAATATGCTATGCAGACACAACTTAACACATAAATGAGGGAGCCCCATGGGGTATTAGCCAAAATAATAATGAGAAGGAGGTATGAGGCTTCAACGCAAAGTCATGGTGAGACTAAATAGGGCTCCCAAGCCTATGAAATTATTTCAGCATGGGTGCCAAACTACGAACAAGGTTCTAACTAGAGCACCCATGAACAGTAGACTCTACCACGTGAATTACAACACTTCTAAACAACAAATAAGGTTCAGTGTCGCAACTCAATGGGGTCGATCCTAAGGTAAAATGAAATAGGAAATGGATAATGCAAGAATGCATGAAGGGGAAACCACAAGGGAAACCACAATTGTCAACACAAGGGAAACCACAAGTTGAAGTCGACATTAGGCCCGAAAAGCACAAGCAGTATATATGTTATGAAAACACAAATTAACACATAAATTAGGGAACCCCATAGGGTATTATCGAGAATAATAATGAGAAGGAGGTATGAGGATTCAACGCAAAGTCATGGCTAGACTAAATAGAGCTCCCAATCCTATGAAAGTATTTCAGCATGGGTGCCAAACTGCGAACAAGGTTCTAACTAGAGCACCCATGAACGGTAGGCTCCACCACGTGAATTACAACACTTCTAAACAACAAATAAGGTTCAATGTCATAGCTCAATGGGGTCGATCCTAAGGTAAAATGAAACAGGAAATGGATAATTTAAGAATGCATGAAGGGGAAAATCTAACCTATATGCTAGTTTCGAGATCATTTCCTGTCAAAATCGATTGACATGGAAGAAAAGGTACCAAAGAAAAATTTCTTCAAAGTCTTGTATATAAGACCAAAAACATTCACACAAAAGTTAATAATTCCAATATAGAAACCTCTGATAAATACAAGTATTATGGGATACATAACTTGAAAACAACAAACCCTAAAAGTACAATATGTATAGAGAAAAGAACAACCTTGCAGCTTATGCATCGTAGTGATCTAGATAGATCACAATGCTAGGCTCAGGCCAAGGGTTTCTTTGGTAAAAAAACCTGTAAAGTTTCCAGTTCAGAAAGAGGTTGAAAATCCATAATCATATCTTCAAG
This sequence comes from Picea engelmannii, assembly GCA_009831015.1. NCBI lineage: Eukaryota > Viridiplantae > Streptophyta > Pinopsida > Pinales > Pinaceae > Picea > Picea engelmannii. Next base: position 24,961 of record ML785957.1, read on the forward strand.
GATAGCCTCATCTTAAGGCAACAAAACATCCATGAAATTAGGGCTCAACAACACACAAATACCAGGGCTCGAGGTCTTACAAACAACAAGATCAGAGTCAAGGGGAAGTGCCAAATTACTCGAGAAAAGAGGGGAAAGCAATGGATTACAATCCCCCCTTAGATACAACACGTGATCAATTTTTGAGACCTTGTCTCGATAAGGAAAACATAATTCTAAAGGATCCTTCTCAGGAGCAATTGAACATTGAGGATAAGATGCCACATAATTCACCCATGGCAGGGAAGAGTCTAATCGAACACTAGGAACACACAAAGGGGAAAGCTGAGCTGAAATCGAACTAGAATGGTGATTATCATATGAAATTTGATAAATAGTGACAATGCTTTCATTGCAAGGGAAATGCATCACACGAAAGAGCATAGACACCACAACATTCATCTTATATACATAATCATGACCAAGAAGTATATTAAAGTCCAAAGGGCCTAGCACCACTAAAATATCGACAATGATATTCTTCCCACCTAACATGATAGGAAACTAAGGAAGAATCCCCAAACATTCACTAGGTCTTCTATCGAAATACAACAACTCACTAGTAGTTGACACAAGCTTGGGAGAACCCAAAGATTTCCAAGTCAAGGAGGATAAAATAGTTTCATAGGATCCTTCATCTACAATACATCGACGAATTCCTTTCAACATAGATTCAACCAAAATTGTTATCTAGAAAGGTGCATAAGAATGAAGGCGAGGCTCCACAAGATCATTCCAATCAAAGGAAATCATCCTAGGACTTGGAGGGAGTGTACTCAAAGAGAGTGGAATGCCCCCTTGTTCAAAAGGTATTGAACTGGAAATGCTAAAGACACATTTGAAATATGCATCACTCCCTGAAAGAAGAGTGGGATCAGTCGAAGATTGTATCAGCTCAACCACTTTGGAAGACTGGTCACTCTCCAAGAGAAGAGTGGGATCAGCTGAAGATTGCATCGGCGTGACCACTTCCTCAACCATTGGTTTAATAGTATGTGAGACAACATGTTCAAGAGATGCATCACCCCCCCAAAAAATACTGGTATCGTCTAAATATTGGATCAACACGATCACTTCATTAACCAATGATTGATTAGATTGTTGAGAAATCAAAGATGACGCAAAACTAGAAGGGCCTTCAGACAAGGAAGGTTTGTAGGAATGTGATCATATACACCAGGTCTATTACAGAGCTACAAATCGGATTTGGATGATGAAATTGATGAGGGATTTTGGTTGAGGTACATGTTGAGCACATGGTTGAGACAAGTAGTTGATGAGCTGGAACATACATGAGGTGTATAGTTGATGATGTTGGTACATATTGATGAGTCATAGTTGATGAGTAGTTGACACATGATTGGTACATACTTGGTACATGGTTAGATTCACTTATTTATGGTACAGGTTGATTACAAGTTGTTTGGTACAGGTTGGTGCATGGTTGATGCATTTGTTTATGGTACAGGTTGAGGTACAGGTTGATGCATGTTTAATGGATGTTTCAGATTTATTGGTATAGGTTTACAACGGTATATCTCATAGTGATAGTGTGACAGTGGTTCCATCATTCTACTTCTACTTTGGGGTGGCAGGACAAGGCAAGGACAAGTGGTTGTAGCCACCTTTCGGTTGTAGCCTGAGAACATAGGGGGTTGTAGCCTCCTTCTGGTTGTAGCCAGAGAATTAGGGAGTTGGAGCTTCCTTCAGGTTGTAGCCTAAGAAACTAGGGGGTTGGAGCCTCCTTCCAGTTGCAGCTAGAAAACAAAGGAAGTTGGTGCTTCCAATGAATGTAATTCTTCAATACATATAAGAAAAAACATTATGTGGTTTTCTCTTGATTTGGGTTTCCACGTAAAACACTGGTGTACTATGTATGTGTATGATTGTTCATTTGTTCATTGCTTATTTACTCTGCAGTTATTGGATGGTAATGCTTCATTGATATAACACTTGGATGATATGGTTAAAAAGGATTAAATTGCTCTATTATTGATTCACCCCCCTCTCAGTAATCCAACAATTGGTATCAGAGTCGGTTCCTTAAGGAAAGAGTTTAACCACTGGAAGGAGATCATGGATTATTCTGAGAATGGAGTACCAATGTTTAATGGTCATAATGGTTTTAAGTATGAAATGTGGAGCATAAGGAAGGAAGTATTTTTACAGGCACAGGGGCATTATATTTAGCTATCAATTGTTACAGGATATGATACTTCAAAAAGGGCAAAGATTGCAGCCAAGAAGGAATTGAGGAAAAATAACAAAATAGCAATGGATTTCATCTGGGAAGGATTACCTAATCCGGTAAGAGAAAAGGTTGGTAAATGTTCATCAGCAAAAGAACTTTGGGATAAGTTACATGAAATATATTCTTCACCCATCACAGATTCAGAAAATGTCAAAGAAGATGCAAATACAAATCGAGAAGAATTGTGTTCACCATGTCAAGAAGATTTAGAAGATGAAGAGTACATAATCACCCGAGGTATGTTGTTTTGTGTTAATTGTGAAAAATGTGGGCATCTTGAAATAGAATGCCATGAAGGAAATGATATAGGAAAAATAATTGAAAATGAAGACAATTATGAAGAAGAATTGATTAGTGCTTCAGATGAACTAAGAGAAGAAAACAATTCACTCAAGAAAGAATTGATGAAACAAAAGGAAAGTGTTCACATTTTTGAAGAATCCCAACAAGTCATCATGAACTTAATAACTCATCTAGAAGAAGCCAGAAAGATTGAAGAAAATCTTGAATATCAAAAGCAGTGTTTGAAAACCAACATAGCAGCATAGAAGGAAGAAGCAAAAATGAGAGAGAAGATATTGACAGATCATCTTAAGGAAAGAACTAATGATCTAAACCAGCTTGAGGCAGAGTTTGGTCAAGAAGAGAAAGGACTTGAAGAAGAAATAATCACATTAAAAATTCAGCTTGAAGAAGCGAAAAGAATAGAAGAAGTCATGAAGTCTCAGATAATGAAGAAAGAAGAAGAGGTTGAGAAGCTTGAAGAAGAAGTTGTCACATTGAGAAGTAAAATCGTCAATCTCAACACGAACGTTGAAGAGAAAGAAACATCCACGTCAATTATAGAGAATGAAGAGAAGCACTCTAGGTTGCTAGAAAAGAAGAATGAAGAAAATAGAAAGAGTTATGCATAAGTAATCAAAGGAAGGAATCATGGTCAACCAGAATCTAAGAAAACTATTAAAGATACATCTTCAAGGGGACCATCCATGTTCAAGCCACAAAGAAGCTTCAATGATGATCATGATCAGTCAAGACAAAAATTCAAAAGGACTACGCCACAAAGAAGATCATTCACTCCCAGGTATGAAAATTTATTTTATGGTAATTGTTTTTATTGCACTAACTTTGGACATAAGGTTGCAGATTGCAAGGATTATAAAAGAAATGTTCAAGCAAGAAGTGCCTATGTGGCCACACGTAACATTGAGTGTTAAAAATGTCATAACTATGGACACATAGCTAGTGATTGTAGAAGCATGATTGATACTTCCATGAAAGAGAATATTGATATCAGATATAAGAAAGTATGGATAAGAAAACAAGAAGAACAGGGGAACAAAGACCAGGTACCAGAGATCGCAAGATTGGCAATAAAACGAGATGAAGAAAATTCTACAGAGAAAAATAAAGATGTCAGATACAGAAAGGTTTGGAAAACAACTGAAAGAAAGGAAGGGCAAGTAAATAAGGAACAAGTTCAAGAGATTGTACTTCCAGGCATTGTAGTGAAAGATGAATCCACAAACAGAAAGAAAGAAGTCAGAGATCAGAGAGATAATGAATCTACCCATGAAGATGATGATGAATCTACCAATGAAGATGATGATGAATACACATCCGAGCAAGAATTGTTCTGAGCCATCCAGCTTAGAGAATCCCAAGTAATATGAATATTAGACAGGGGGAATCTATGCAATAGTTTTGACACACCAAAGAACCATCCTTCTAGCATCTTGTAGAGTTTGAGAAGATAGATTCAGATCAATCAGTTAGCAGAAGTACAATTTGATAGTATAATGATAAATGGGCTAGCATTATGGACAATTGCACAAGTAGAGTCTTGGACAGTATGAAAATGAGATGGATTCAAGAATCAAATGCTTAAGATCGGATAATGGAGGAGAATTCACCTCAAAGGAATTTATGGACTACTGTAGAAATCATGGAATAAAAAGGCAATTCTTCGTCGCTAAGACACCTCAACAGAATGGAGTTGTTGAAAGAAAGAATAGGACAGTACAAGAAATGGCTCGAACAATGATAATGGATTCAAAGTTGACAATATTTTTTTGACATAGGCAATGCATACAACAGTTCACATTCAAAACAGAGTAATGCTCAGAAACAACACTGATAAAACTCCCTACGAGCTATGGAAATGAATACCAGCAAATGTGAAACACTTCAAAGTTTTTGGAAGAAAATGCTACATCAAAAGAGAAGATGGAAGAATGGGAAAGTTTGACTCTCTTGTGGACAAAGGAATAATTGTTGGTTACTCAAGTACAAGGAAAGAATACAAGTGTTACAATCTAATATTAATCAAAGTTATGGAAATCATCAACGTAACAATTGATGAAACAGGCAGACCAGAATCAAAGGAAGAAGAAAACAAATTAATGGAACAACTTTTCGAAGAAGAAGATGAAAAAGAAGTAGAAGAGGAAGATGAAGATGAAGAGAATCCGACAAAAGAAGAAGAGCAAGTTCAACAAGTATCTCCAAAGACCCCTAGCAAATGAGTACAGATGAATCATCCTTTAGGTCAGATTATTGGAAACAAATATGCAGGAGTTGAGACTAGAAGAAAAATCCGTTCACCAGAACAAACACACCTAGCACTCTTATCTACAATTGAACCAAATTGTTTTGAAGAAGCCAACAAGAATGAATTTTGGAATAAGGCCATGGATGAAGAATTGGATCAAATAGAGGAAAATGACACTTGCGAATTGGTTCCAAGACCAAAGAATAATAATGTGATTGGCACAAAATGGGTTTTCAGGAATAAATTGAATGAAGATGGACAGGTTACAAGGAACAAAGCTAGATTGGGATGTAAAGGATATGCATAGATTGAAGGAATCGAATTTGAAGAGACATTTGCCCCAGTTGCCAAAATGGAAGCAATCCATTTGATTTTAGCTTATGCATGCTCCAAAAATGTTAAAGTATTGTAGATGGATGTAAAATCATCTTTTCTGAATGGGGAACTTGAAGAAGTCTACATTGAACAACCAGAAGGATTTCAATTGTCAGAGAACACAGACT
>ML785957.1:30354-52310 GCA_009831015.1 Picea engelmannii
GAAGGATTTCAATTGTCAGAGAACACAGACTATGTGTGTAAATTAAAGAAGGCCTTGTATGGTCTAAAACAGGCTCCTAGAGCATGGTACTCCAGACTGGATAAGTATCTGCAGCAGGCAAGGTTCAGAAAAGGAAGTGCAGATAACAACCTCTACATCAAGGCAAGTCAAGGTAATATTTTATTAATTGAAGTTTATGTTGATGATATTATTTTTGGTAGTGATGATGACAGGTTAAGCTAGAAATTTGCAAAAGATATGCAGAAAGAATTTGAAATGCCGCTACTTGGAGAACTATCCTTCTTTCTGAGACTTCAGATATGTCAAAGAAACCAAGGAATTTTTATTTCTCAAACCAAGTATATCAGAGAAATACTAAAGAGGTTCGGAACGGAAGATTGCAAACTAGTTGTCACTCCCATGAAAACCAGTTGCAAGTTGAGCAAAGATGATGATTCAAAGTCTACATATCAAAGGCAATACAAGTCAATGATTGGAATCTTATTGTATGTCACATCATCCAAACCATATGTAATGCAAGCAGTTGGACAGGTGGCACGATTTCAAGAAGCACCAAAGGAATTACATGTATTAGCATTGAAGAGGATTTTCATATATCTCAAAGGAACAAAAGAGTTTGGGCTATGGTATCCAAAATGAAAGGATCTATCACTAATTGCCTACACAGACGCAGATTGGGCAGGTTGTATTGATGATCAACGAAGCACCAGTGGAGTAGCGTTCTACTTGGGTGAGTGTTTAGTATCATGGATGAACAAGAAACAATCATCATTATCGCTATCTACAACTGAGGCAGAGTATATTGCAGCATCAACATGTTGTACACAGGTTATTTGGATGAAACAAACTTTGACAGATATATAGGTTGAGTATGATGAGTTCATTCCAATATATTTTGATAATACAAGCACCATCAGTATCTCAAAAAACCTGGTGATGCACTCCAAGATGAAGCACATTCCAATCAAGTATCACTTTCTACAGGAACAGGTTGCAGAAAAGAACATCAGAGTCAAGTATGTGGGCACAAAACAACAAGTGGAAGACATCTTTACAAAACCACTTCCACGAGAAGCCTTTGAATATCTTCATCAAAGACTTGGAGTTATTTCTATTCCAAAATGAATGCTTTTGTAATGTTTTTTTAATGATTATCTTATATGTCTTAGATGTACACGAGGAAGCACCATAAGAGGACAATTTAGTCAGGGGGAGAAGCCCCAGATGGAAAGATACATTTTCCATTGATGACAAAGTGGGAGAGATTTATTAGATGCAGATGACAGAGGCATGGTTCTAGGGGGAGCAGATTTATCAAATGCAAAGGATAGAGGCATGGTTCTAGGGGGAGCATGAGTGATATGATTTCAGTATTGCATTAGAGTGTTGCCATCAATGCCAAAGGGGGAGATTGTTGATTAAGGTTGGTAGTCATTGATGTCAACCCTTGAAGAAAGCCCCTTAGCACAAAGGTTTAGGTAATGGAACCAATATTGTTTGATGTAAATATGACTCGTTATTTTTTTTTCATGGTTGATAAGAAGTAAATATGTATGAACTCCAAAGTGGTCCCCTTATGGTGAAAGCCCTCACAGGAAGACACTTTACGGAGTAAGATAACCCATGCTTAATTGTGGAATAATGAGATGAAGGAAAATGAATTTGTCAGGGAAAATATCCTAGATGGGTAGTTCTTGTCATGCCATTTTTGGTGGTATGTGGAACGTCACATAACTCCTCACGCTTAGAGAGTTATGGCCATGAGAAGTTGGAGACCCCAAGTTTGGGTAATGGAACCAAGTTTGTTTGATGGGTAACGGTATGAGTTATGATATATTTTCAGATAATATCATTCTATATGTATATTACGTGTCATGCCATTTCTGGTGGTATGTGGAACGTCACATAAATCCTCACAGTTTGTGAGTTATGGCCTTACAAAGTTGGAGGACCCTCATATGTCATCTAGAAGCCCCAAAAGGTCAAAGTAGTCAAAGTGGTTTAAGAGATTTTAAAAGGTAAATAATAAAGTGAAGTGATGAGTGTATTATAACTCAAAGTGAATACAAAATAAATTATTTCAATAATAAATTTAAAGGAGAAATTAAAAGTGGTTTAACCCTAAAATAAGGAAAGTGGGCCAAGTGATCTGGAAGATGTTTTTAAGGAAGCTACTTGGAGAGTATAAATAAGAGGCAAGGCTCTCTAATTTTAATCACACTTGAGAATATTGAATATCTATAGGTGTCTGAGGTAACCAAGGATATATAAGACAAATTTATGAGGTAAGGTAAAGAAAAGAAGGCCGAAATGCAATGAAGGATAAATTATTTTGATGGTGTTTTCTAAGGTATCTTATTTACAAGTCATCTCGCCATTTTCGCTATAACTTTTTTTTATATAATGATTCTGACCGTGAAATTGATATTCCATTGAGAAAACATATCCAAGTATCTATGGTAAAAAAATTAGCTTGTGGGTTGCTGTATTTTGGGAGTTACACTCCGTGGAAAATAGGGTTTGTGGCTAGTCCTGAAACTAGTCAAAAACATGTGTTTTGGGTAAAAAACATCATAACTTATTCATAACAGATCCAAATTCAGTGAGACAAAAAATTTTGGTTAGGGTACAATCTATAGTATGTTGTGTAATAGTTTCATATCAAATCAACAAATATTTCGTGCGGGGCACGCTCTACAAGGTAGATCTCTAGAATAAGCCAAAATTCAGCAAGGTATGCCATTTTTGCTATAACTCCTTTTTCAAGAGGTTTCAAGTAGTGAAACCTGGAGGAATTTCATAAAAAACACTGAATAACATTGTATATCAGTTTCAAATATTTATACATTATAGGTTCAAAGTTATGATTACTTCAAGTTAGGGTTGTTGACTAATCCAAAACTAGGCATGTGAGACTAAAGAAAAGTTTGATGAAAATGCTAGTCTCTTGTTGATAAAGTTAAGGAATGTTTGCAGGAATGTGATCATATACATCAGGTCCATTACAGAGCTACAAATCATATTTGGATTATGAAATTGATGAGGGCTTTTGGTTGAGGTACATGTTGAGTACATGGTTGAGACAAGTAGTTGATGAGTTGGCACATACATGAGGTGTATAGTTGATGATGTTGGTACATATTGATGAGTCATAGTTGATGAGTAGTTGACACATGATTGGTACATACTTGGTACATGGTTGGATGCACTTGTTTATGATACATGTTGATTTCAGGTTGTTTGGTACAGGTTGGTGCATGGTTGATGCACTTGTTTATGGTACAGGTTGATTACAAGTTGAGGTACATGTTGATGCATGGTTCATATTTATTGGTACAGGTTTACAGTGGTATATCTCACGGTGATATTGTGACAATGGTTCCATCATTCTACTTCTACTTCAGAGTGGCAGGACGGGGCAAGGACAGGTGGTTGTAGCCACCTTCCAATTGTAGCCGAAGAACATAGGGGGTTGTAGCCTCCTTCTGGTTGTAGCCAGAGAATTGGGGAGTTGGAGTTTCCTTTAGGTTGTAGCCTGAGAAACTAGGGGGTTGGAGCCTCCTTCCAATTGCAGCTAGAAAACAAAGGAAGTTGGTGCTTCCAATGAATGTAATTCTTCAAGACATATAAGAAAAAGCATTTCGTGGTTTTCTCCCGACTTGGGTTTCCACGTAAAACACTAGTGTACTGTGTATGTGTGTGATTGTTCATTTGTTCATTGCTTATTTACTCTCCATTTATTGGATGATAATGCTTCATTGATATAACACTTGGATTATATGGTTAAAAAGGATTAAATTGCTCTATTACTGATTCACCCCCCTCTTAGTAATCCAACATTCATGTCCATAAAAGTCTCATGCATTGACTCCAGTGAACTAGTGGTATAAAAACCCACACCTTCTAAGAGGCAGATCCACACTTTCAAGAGAAATATCAGGGCTCCTTCCTGACCAGCGAAGCAGTTGGTCAACCACCTTGAATAAACAATCCCAAATCAATGATGTTGACACAACCTAAGGACAACTATACAAACAAGCACTCCATTAAAAATTCCTAAGAGAAACATCACAAGCAAACAAATTCTCCAAAACCTCAGCCCATGTGGATAAGGTCATGAGTCCAAAGCAATGAAAAAGTGGAAAGGTACCTTCCAAACGAAGGCACAGGTTGATTAAGTCTCGTGGACCAACGAACCAAGGAGTGAGAAGCACTTATCCCAACCTCTATTGACCACCCTTATCCGGTACAAGCACCCACGCTTCGTGGGGAACCCTCCAACAATACTGAAAAGTGTGATATGAAATATTCTCCAAGTACCATGGGAAAACCCCGTAGTCACCTCTGAGATCTCTAGAAAAATCAATTAAGGTCACCAACTCGTAGTCAGTGTCTGAGGGGTACATTCAACAGTCGATATCAAACACATGGGTTGGGGAACTAAGTCTGATGCCTCGAAAGAACCTCCTCTCACGGAGGTAAAGGAACTGACAAAACCCCCCAATATGTGATCTCTCCACTACACCCAGTTAAGATTCAGATGGGTTATCTTATCGGCTCCTTTGTGCAACCTCGTGTTTAACTCTTGTGTTAGAGGATATTCTCAGTTATACTTATACAACATTTGGATTTGAACTCTCCCTAGCTTAGATTCCTATTTTCATTTTCTTCCTTGGAGAGTTATCTCTCCAATCCTAATCCAAGTCCCTAACCCTAAACTTCTTTGTGAACCCTAGAAACAAAGTCTAGTAGATTTTTAGTTAGCGATTGTTTTAGCGATTGTTTTTACTCAAAGGGTACATAAGTGCAACTGATGTTGTTTGAGACTCTTGCAAAAATGAAACTTATAAGAACACTGGAAAAGAAAACTTTACACTAATTCTTCAATGAAAAAAAGTTTCAAAAAAATAAAAATGCATGAACAATCCTTGAAACCTTTAAATGCAAATTTTTCCTTTCCTGACGCAAAATGCACAATGCAACTTTTAAGAGAGACAAAAGAAGAAAACAAAAGGATTTTCTTTATTGTTTTTCTTTTGAAATGATTTCAATATGAGAAGAAAACAAAATCCCATGCTAATATATTTTTTCTTTTTCAAATAACAATGCAAAGAAAGAAAGAGACCCAACTAACAAAAAACTAGGTTTTTTTCATTTTCTTCTTCTTTCTACCAAAGAAAAAACCAACAAAAGATGATAAAAGAAAGAATTTTTTGTTGTTTTATGTTTGAAAAATACAATGAAAACACAAAATAAAATTCTCTAACTCAAATACAAACTCAAGTTTCAAAAATGACCACAACAGTGACAAGAAAACTGAGATCCTGAGAACAAGACTAGTCTTATAGAAGTGCAATCCAAGAGATAAAAATAAGAAAAATAAGCATACAAATATTTGTTTTTCTATTCAAATATGATACTTTATTCACCTACCAACTCCCAAAAAAACATTCATCCAAAACAGAGTCTAAATGACCCCTCAAACAACCAAAAAAGGGCTCAAAATAGGCCAAAAAATAGTGAAAAAATCACCTTTTAAGGGTTGTACGTGACTCTCTTCACAGTAGGTTGCATATATAAGATCATGTATTTGATTGTGTTCAATAAAATTCATGTATGTACATGACTATACTCAAGTAAACCTGCATACCCCCAATAAAAACCCCTAAAACTTGAGGGAGAAGGGTTGGAAGACTCAGAAAGGATCAAAAAAATCAAGAGAATGCTAAACCAAGGTTCAAAACATAGAAAAATATTCAAAATAAATCAAACCAACAAGCACCCTTAACAACCCAAAAAGGGAGAATCCCCAGTGGAGTCGGCAATTTTGTTACAGGAAATTACTCCCTATGGTCTTTGGGTAATAACCAAAACAAATCAGGACCCGAGGAAACTTATCTCAAACTCTAATCACACTATAAATTAGGAATGAATACCTACAATAACAAACTTTTAGAAAAATGGAAGAAGAGTGCACCTGGAATCCTACGTTTGAAGTATATCTCACTTGATTTCTTTCACTATGGAAGTCCTTCACAACAACCCTCTGAAAGTCCTACAGACAAAGATGTATGAAACTACAACAAATTAGGTATCCGCTAACTAACTCAATATGATCAATTCATATTCAATGTTTGATTCAAAATAACATACACATAACATCATCAAAATCATAAATTAACACAAAGAATCGGATGAGAATGTGATTTCCTTTATTGATTACAAAAAAATGGGTTGGTTACAACCTGTAACTGTTGTGGTATGATCCCAGAACTAGGCTCCAAGTTCCTCTACCCAAGGATGAAAATGTATAGGAGTTCATCCAACACTCTATACTCTAACAGGTCCAAGGAAGACAAATGTGTTCTTCCTGACAAGATAAGAAGAATGAAAATTTTGAAAACAAGGGTTTCCAGGCAGAGGGGACTATCTCAGACACTAGGGAAATAGTGCACTTATAGGATAATATTCAAAAGGCCATCATAACGGTGCATTTCTTATCCATCCTCTTCCTCCACCCCAAGACTCACTTTTATACTCCATTTTGATGGTTGGAGTCGTTATGTACAAGATTTAAGAAGTTAGGGAATGGAAAAACTCGTAAACTCCACCCGAAATATCGGGATTATATTTCTTTGAGCCAAAATTAACATGTACATGGGTTGCAAATAAGGAACCTACGTATGTACGTGAGTTTCTTTAAGGAAATTTGTGTACACTTTGATAGAAGGGGTTTTTAAATAAGTTTTTGAAGAGGAAAAAGGGGATTTAATTCTTGCAAGCAGGGAAAAGGATGTAACATAGGCCAATGCATCATCATATGCATGTGTAGTGGAAAATTATGCTATAACAATAGGAACACCCAGGTTACAATTGGAAAGTTGATGAGGTTGTATTTTTTCATTCAGGATTCCTCATTTAAATCCAAACTATTATTTGAATTACATTCCTCTCCCATGGTAGTTCATTCTAGGAGATTTATAACCCTTACCCATACTTGCAATTGTGTGCGATAACATTTTTATGGATTTCAATGTGGGGTTATCAAAATCAAGCAACAAATATATGATAATGTTAGTTGTGGATCGCCTTTCCAAATATACTTACTTCTATTCTTTACAACACCCATTCAAGGCCTCCATAGTAGCACAAGTATTTATGGACAATATTTTTAAACTGCATGGCATGCCCAAATCTATTATGATTGATCTCGATCCCACCTTCACTAGCAATTTTTGGTAGGTTTTGTTTTGGCTTCAAGGTACCTAATTAAATCTTAGCACCACATATCACCCCCAAAATGATGTCCAGATGAAAGAAGTCAACAATTGTTTGGAAGCTTATTTATGTTGTTTTTCTTTAGACTGGCAAGATCAATGGGTCCAGTCGTTACCCCTTGCCAAATATTGGTACAATACTAACTATCATGGTGCTACTCAAATGACCCCATTTGAGGTAGTCTATGGACAACCACATCCATCAATGATCTCATACTTTCCAATATTTTCTAAGGATTAGGAGGTGAAAAACATGTTGATATCCCGTGTTGACAGTTTTTGTACCTTGAAAGATAATTTAATGTTTGATAAAAATCACATAAAGCAATAGGCTTATCGAAATCACTCTTAACACCATTTTGATGAAGGGGATCAAGTGTTCTTGTGTCTCCAACACTACAATAAAACCACACTCAATAAGAAGAGCCACCAAAAGTTAGCTCCTAAGCTTTAAGGAAACTCTCTTAGGCTGTAAGTCAGAGATGCCTGGTAACTTAATCTTTTGGTAACTGTTTTCTTAATAATGAGTGTGGGTTTGGATAAAGTCGGAGGACTGAATCATTTCTCACTCAAATCATGCATAAACACATTTAGATGGACAAGGCTTTCAACCACAAATGTTCAGAGAGTTTACAAACAAAGGGATGTATGGAGAAATAACTATTATATCAGTAGAATCACATATAAAGCATATATGAATGGCCAATTACAATAATCACAGGAATACTTGCAAAGTTTAACTTATGAATGCAATGATAAGATGACAGTTATCGGGCATAAACAAGCATAACAACATGAATATAATATCCAGGTGCAAGTACATAATAGATAAGAAGATGAAATCTGAACAAGTTATGGCAAAAGAAGCTTGTATTACTCAATATGAAAATGAGAAGTTTGAGTACATAATATGAAAAAAGTCTCCAAAGTCCAACCCTTAGTTCCTATTCTACCTTTAGCTTTATAGTTTTACAATGCAGTTTTGAGATCCCGAAAACATGGATCAAATATGCTAAAGATAGAAAGTCAAAATTTAGTTTGCAAAAGATGTGGAATGATCCCCAAAATTGAGGTCAATCCCAGATTTCATGGTCTTCATCTCTTGTTGAGTAATGGTGCAGTGCAGGATAGCCTTCCAAGGTTGAATGATGACTCTTCAAGAGATACAAATTCGAATCTGTTGATGTGAGTAAGCATCTTGATTTTCTGCCTTTGTCAAAGATACCAAAAACATTTGAAACACCTCTTCTTTCCATAATCTATCAAAAATAGCTTTTGGATCTGTCTTGACAATTCATCAAATGTCCATTTGAAGAGGTTTCAAAACATTCCAACTCAAAAAACCTCGATCTGTGCAAAAACTCGATCATTTTGGAAGTAACAAGCTTTCGGTGGTTAACTTAGAAAGCTCCTGAGTGGATTATCCACCGAAAGCTCTGTTTTCAGTGGTTAATGAACAGTCATCCTGTTCGCCTAAACCACTGAAACTTCAGCTTTGAGAAAACTTCAAAATTTGAAAAATGATTACCTTGAATCCTTTTTTGATGTTCAAGGTTTTTTGGATGAGGCAACCCTCATTCATGCAGATATGCGAACTTCAACTGGTTGTGTGGAAAGCTCTGGTGTGTCTACCATGGTTGTAGTTAAGTTAGCTAGAGTTTCCAAACCAGTTTGCTCCTATGCTGGTGATTGAAACTCTTTTAACTTCAACCTCAAAATTCTAAGTTGTCTATACAGCTTCATGTTCTCCCTGATCAATACCTTGTTCATGTCTTTGATCTTGTCATGCTTCTCTTTGAGGGTTTGGTTTATTTTGAAAAGCTCTACATTTCTTTCTGTCAGATCTGTATTTGTCTTTTTGATAACCCTTATTAAAACTTCCATTTCGTAGATTTGTTGCAGAAGTTTCCTCACTTTCTGAGTCCTGTAAGCTTTGGGTTTTCTCGAAGAAGCTCCTACTAATGATTGATTTTGTTCCTCTGGAAGAGTAGGAGTACGTAGGTTTGGGTATTCATCAACAGCTGTATCAGTTTGCTACTCTCCTTGTGTCTCATTATGCTCTGGTTCGTGTTCAGAATCTGAATATGGGAGGTTTAAAATATTATCCTCCATGGCCAAACCTTCAGCCTTCTCTCCTTCCTCAAACTATAATTTTCTCTTTGTTTTCTTCCTCTTGGCCAAGGAAGATTCTGCTTGTTGTTTCAAGGGTGAAATAGCCCTTTTGTTTCCTTTGACTACTCTTGGGAGTAATAACCTTCCTTGTGGCAGTCTTCTTGCCCTTGTCCTCTGGTTGTTTTTCAGTATGGAATTCATTCCAAAAGAGAAAGTAATTCCATGCAACCTGCTTCTTCTTTAGAGACTCCTTGATAAGAAGAGTAATGAGTCCTTGATGGGACAGTCTACTTGCCACCTTAGTGGGATTAGCTTTTACCTGCCTGGCCATTTTGGTGAGAGTCTTGTGGAAGTAAAAAGGTAGATTAATTGGATCTCTGCCTGTAAAATGGTTTAAAAGCTTAAAGTGATAGAACATCACTCTATTGTACCTCCCTTCACATGTTATGTAAACAAATATTGCTTTCAACAAGGATTGCCACTTTGGTTCCAAGTAACACATTGGAATATCCTTTTTCCAGATCAAATCTTTATGTACAGGAAGCAGGTATGACCTAAATTCAATGTTTGAAGGTATGGTAGACTTGAACCAACAGTCTCTTGACCTAGGTAAACATGTATACTCAACAATGGTAGCTTCATCAATGATAAACTCCTCCTTTCCTATTTTAGAAGACCTCCCATCATAAGAAATGGCAAAAGACTCGGCCACTTGTTGATGAAAATTGGTTAATTTTTCACAATATGAAAATACCCCAACCTGTTTGAAGAATTCTGCCACCTCCGGGTGAGCTTCTAGGTACCAAACCCCATCAAGTTCAGCCCTTAGGGCTGGTCCAGATTTTGACATTTAAAAATTTTGATGTTTCCCTGTTAATTAGGAGAATATGCATGCAAATAGGGACAGAACTCGAAACTTTAGGGACAAGTCAAGGTATGGTATGGCTCGATGAACAGAAGGTGTGACTCATCAAATAGAGAGTATAATTCGATGACAGAGGATTTAACTCAGAGTTAATTCAGGAACAAGGTATATAATTCAAAGTAAGAATAATGACCATAGGTGTGAATCAGCATCATGATTTAACCAAAACTTGATTCAAACAACCAGTAAACTAAATTTAAGCCGAGACTTATTTCCAGGTAAGAGACAATATAGAATCACATATGACCGAATTGAAACTACCTGATGACTGGGTTGAATGATTCAATTTGACACCTGGATGATTGATCGATCGTTGAACTCGACTTTAATCACCAGCTTGCCATAGTGAACGGGATTTTGAACTCTGCTAATGTGCCTGGTTGAGAGAATCATGGGATTGTGATATAGATAACAGCTCTCGGACTCAAAATGAAATTAAATGGAAATTAAACAGAGCTAAAAATAAATCATCATGATCTTGTAATCTCGTGGCTGGCAGTATTGAAAATCCACGTGATGCATCCTTTCTGTCATGCGAAATCTCATATGAGTTTCTGTGCCTCGCCGAAACCTAATGGCAATCTGACAGATGAAGGCTGAGAGGACATTTCGGTATTAATTCATCAATGACCTAGAGAAATCACCATTTGACATGACTTTCGACGATTAGAAGTGATGATCACGCTCACTTGACATCTGGCTCGTGTGAAAGCACGAGTTTTCCCTTTGCACATAGAAATGTTTTCGATGGTTAACGGAACTTTTATTTCTGCTTCTTAACCACCAAAAACCACAACTTTTAGTGGTTAAGAGCCATTTTTTAACCCCTTTTAACCACCGAAAACCTGAGATTTGAAATTTTGAATGCCAAGACCAAAGATGATACTTCTTCAAAGTTTACATTTTAAAAGCAGACCATATAACATACCTTAAAAATTTAGAAATGAATTTTTTGGACCTCTTCCTATCACCTAAAATTTAACAAAATGACAGTGCTATTTTAGGAGATAACGGGGTGAGTATGATAATTCAGAATATATTACATTCAATAGAGTGCCTGGATTTAGGGGAGAGGTCAGAATTGATACTCCCATGGTTTTCCTGGGAGTGGAAATTTTACTTCTCTCTTCCTCCTCTGATTTATTCTTCTTTTATTCTACTTCCATGTGTGTCGTTGTTGCAATTCATTGATGTTCTTCTATGATTGCATGGGAAACTTCTTCAACTAGTTTCTTTTGTTGTTACATGGCTTCACGAGCAACTTTGTCTTTTGTGGCCTTGCAAGCTCTCTTGGCTTCGATGGCCTCATGGAATTTTTGTTCCTCTGCGGTGTCATCGGATGTCTCGACTTCCTCAGGTGATGCACCATGTATCTTCTTTTGTCTAGCTCTCTCTTCTTCTTTGATGAATTTCCTTAACACCTCATCATCCTTTTCTTTATGGGCTCATTCATCTGCATCCATCTTCTCTCGAGCATGCCTTATTGCTTCCTGATGTTTCTGAAGAAACATGGTCTTATTCTCTTCTTTCTCTATCAGGAAAGCATCAACCTAGGATGTACTCTCTACGTGGGATAATACCTCCTCGTATGACCTGGATTCTCAAAAAACTTCTTCCTCATCCCTTCTCTTGTTTTCAAAAGGGGGAGCCATTTTCAATGTTTTGTAGGGATTATACACTACCCTTTTAGGATCATGGTTCTTCATTGTTCTTGTACACAATATCATCTCCTTTAGAGCTAGTACTTCCTTACATGTGTGGGGATTACTAGCATAAATTTCCCCAACCTGATTGGGAAACCTGACCAACTTCTCTTTTTTATTGGCAACATGGAAGCTACTATGCATGTTTCCAATGTCTGGTATGCCACCTCCCTAGCCAAAATCTTGTGGTCAATTGTTTCATATGTAAACATGAATGTAGTTGTAATTATTTTCCAGGTACTAATATGTTATATCCCACAAAGTTTCTAGTGCTTATGGTGATATCTTGTGCAAGTTTTGACCAAAAAATAGTTGATACATAGGTGCATTAAAATGATCACAGACTTGATAGAAGAATTCTTGATAGCGACTTGTCCATACTTTAGAGTAGTATGCATGAATAGAGGGTGAATCCAAATTCCATTTCCATCCCTTTTCAGGATTAATGACATATGCACAAATGTCGTCAATGAGAAAGGAAGATGTGTAAAAACCTAGTTGATTACCTTTGCGATCCTCCTGGACATTGAGGTAGATTTTTTTTGATGGGATGGATTCCCAATTGAATACCACTCCCATATCTACCAATGTATGCACCATCTTTTTCCACTCTTGCTTGAAGTATATACAATTTTATTCCCCGTGAAGTTTGCTTACCATGGAAATTAGACGCTAATATGGGGATTTGAGGTAATGGGTATTATATACCCTGTTGTGATTGGTGGTAAATGGAGTCTCCTCGGCCCAACACTCTTGAATGAGTTCAAGTGGATTTTTCTTTTCCATCATAAATTTCTCTAGGAATCCCATGTTCAAGAACGCCAATGGCTTTGGTAACTTGTAAATATTTTGGAATGATAGTCCAATCTTGGCACTTCATTGTATGGCAGAATTGTGAGCCGAGCAACTATGGCATGGATGTCACTCTTCTGTATATTCATATATACGTTGAGGTCATTGTTCGAGGTTGTTCTCTCAAAATTCCCCATTGCAAAACATATTGTATATTTCTTCCCATGTGTTGTATCCTTGGACGACTATGTAGTGACTGGTATCAGATACTGCCATCATATTTGAGTTTCTTTCTCGAGGTTCCATCACTAACTGTGGAGTTATATTTCTTCACTTTGAGGCTCTAGTGATTTCTTCATTCACATGTCCTATAAGATTTAACAATACACAAGTTCTTCAATTTATCATATTAGTAGTTCAAACCACAAATATTTAATCATCTACCCTGAGAGATATGACTCATAAATATTAAGCCTTAGTATACCCTTAGTCATTAATGTTCAATCATGTGAATGATTGAATCTCCAACTTGTATCCAACTTGTTAGTCGTCCAAAATAAAAGTAATTAAACATAGTAATTACTTTTGCATGTAGGAAAAAACACATGGTCAAGGGAGTTTCTCAAAATATGGGTTCGTGAGGACAATAATTTTGTGGCCTGTGGCTTTGCGGGAATGTGGTGTGTAGTGAGATGGATAATTTTTTTGCATTAGGTTTGCTTGATTCATCATGAAGCAATATGTCGCACAAGCGTGAGATTTTCAATATTTGGGCAATTGCAATACTTTGATAAATTTATACCCATATCACAAGTGGTCTGCGAGCACTTTACCTTGGGCTTGTGGGTTACGGTCAAATAGTTAGTACCACTCAAATCATTTGTTAGGGGTTTTCCATGGTGTTTCTTTCTGCAACAGTGCTACATGGTGATTAAAGCACAGGTACACATTAAAACAAATATGCAGTCTATTGAGGATTTGAAACACCTCATTTTTCCTAGTATGTAAATATATGTCTAAATGTCACCATGAGTCATGGCTAGTATGTTTAAATGTTTGGACCATGATGAAAAGTCAAAATGATAAATGCATTTTGATGATAGTGAAAATAAATTGTTGATGGGTGGACCACTTACAGATAAAATGATGCTATGAGAGGGAAATAGTGAGTAAATTTCCTTACCAATTTAATATTCAAGAAAACCCAAATTGCCTATTTTCCCAGAATTTCATTTAATGAAGGAAGTTGGTAGTTGAATCACTAGCTTCCCACAATTATGTGAAGTAATGTGGGGACTATACAAGACCTTCCTTGCCTCAGAAGCATGGGAAGAAAAGTACCCATATCGAGACTTCTGAATTTGGGGGGAATTTGACCCATGAAATTTGAGAGGTCGAAGGGTGGTATGTGATCCAAAAATCATAAGATACCACTTATTCCTTTAAAATATGTATGTTAGCATCTAACCTAATTCAGAATAATTCTTGATCGTATTGAGGTGATTTGAAAAAAAAATAATGATGTGCTTCTTATCCAAAATCTCATAAACTGGTAATTAATTTGAATAATTATGAGATAACATAACAGAAAATAAAAACACTCAAGTTATACAATATTGATGACATATTTTACTTCATTCCCAAGTTCCATTCAAACAGTGAGATTGCTTCTCATAATCCCAAAATGTCGAATTACATTACAATATGGACTTACAAAATCCAATTTTATGGACTCTCTTTAATTTCGTTTCTCAAACTTAGAAAAGGAGTTTACCATTGAATTCCTTGTGAAATTATGAGAAAAATGAGTATAAATTAGACCATATTCTGAACTAGCTCAATTTTACCCTATTTACATGCCAAATGATGCACTATGGCACTCATTAATGAAAATATGAACTAAGACTTTCACAAATGACATCTTAGCGCAAAAATAAAATCACCACTGAACTCCTCTCGAAAAAACAAGAAAAATGAGTATAAACATGCCTATGTTTGGACAAAGTACCTCATGGCACACAAATCTATGTAACACATAAACTTAGCTTCTCTTTGGCGTTCACTCCAATGCACCCATACCATACCTCTATCTCGAGTTTCATGCATCCTCAGAATGTGTCTTGTCTCGGGATATGTGACATAAATACGGTCGCAATCCCAAACTGTACCCTGCACTATGCATTGACGTCATCATTATAATAAATACAATATAACCCATTTGGTTATAACAAATCCTATATGCGGAATGTTGGTTAGTGGATAGTGGTTAAGACGTTGGAATCTTGGAATAATATTGGAAGATTCTATTGCAATACTAAGAGGGGGGGGGGGAATCAATATAAGCATTATTACCACTTTTAACCACAATATATTACCTTCAACTTTATCAATAGATTATCATTTGCATTCAATATATCATCAACAACATTAATCAACAGTGCATAATAAACAATCACATAAACACAGTACACCAGAATTTATATGGAAACCCAAATGGGAGAATACAATAGAATTTTATTCTTATATATCAAAGAGTACATTCATTGGAAGCACCAGCTTCCCAATTCTCTAGCTACAAATGGAAGGAGGATACGACCCCCTATTTACAGGCTCCAACCTAAAGGAAGCTACAACTCCCTAAATTCTCTGGCTCCAAATAGAAGGAAGCTACAACCCCCTGATTTTTAGGCTCCAACCTAAATGAAGATCCAACTCCCTGAGCTCTCTGACACCAATCATAAGGAGGTTACAACCCCCTTTCCTTGCCCCGTCCTGCCGCCCTGAAATATAAGTGTAGACCAAACTGTCACTACCATTGCCACTTCCATTGTCACTATTACATCAACTTGTCACTATCACTATACCATCAACCTATAATTTATCATCAAAATATGTACCAAACCATGCATCAATTGTGTACCAACAAATGTAGTATAAAATGCATCAATCATGTACCATAAGATATGCCAAATGTAGATACCATAACATCAAGGATGAGTAGCTAACCATGTATCCAATCATGTACCATGTACTACAACATCAATCATATATAAAACATGTACCATATACCATAGCATTAATCATGTAAATACATGTACATCATCATCAATGAAGTGTCTGAAAGTACCAAAGCATGCCCCTCATGCATATACCACCATATACCAAATGCATACCTCAACCATATATCAACATCTCAAATATTTTCCATATATCAAACCAAATGAAAGAGTATACCTCACTCAACCATGTAGCCAAGATGTACCTCAATCAAGTGCTAATGCCAAACATGCCTCAAGCATGCACCATACTATAACCAAGTATAACCTTCAAAAAAAGTGCATAAACATACATTTACCTCTATAGTTGGCCTAATACACAATAGAGATGACATGTAACATTTCCTCATACTTCATTAACCTGGCACTATAAACTACCCCAATCTTGTCTTGTCCCTATGGGACTAAGACTTCTTGTCACACGGGGCCTCGTGTGACAGGAACTAGGAAACCCATGGGGGTGCCTCGCAGGACACTATTTGTATGGCCCACAGGGGTCAGCTAAATTATAGTTTCCTCACAAATTCTTGATCTCCTCTACAACCTCGAAAATCCCACACTTCTCACTCTCTCGCTACCTCATATTTCACCATTGCAAACTTGCCAAAAGATCACTTGCTCACTTAGAGATATTCAATATAATTTATGAGTTAATGTACTTGTGAATGACTTCTTGAGGTGTATATATACTTTTCTAGGTAACCTCTTTCCTTAATTTTAGGACTTCTTTACTTTCTTGTTACAACCACTTTACCCTTACATTAATTGACTTTTAACTAACTAGGGGTCTCTTAACCATTCTTTGGGGCTTCTAACTTCACAAGGTCGTAACTCCTCAACTGTGAGGAACCACATGGCATACCACCTATCACCCGAAATGAAATGATGAATTCTATCCATCCATGAGTGAGTTACATACATTTACACTATCCTCCATTACCCTTTTCCTTGATCAATTATGGTTCCATAACCATACCTTTGGGGCTACCAGGATTCTTCAAGGGTTGACATCAATGACAACCAATATTTCAACAATCTCCCCCTTTTGCATTGATGGAAACATTTATGGAATGGTAATTCTCATGCTCCCCCTATGACCATTTCTCCCCGTGTGACCATCTCTCCCCCTGTGACCATTTATCCCCGTGTGACCATCTCTCCCCTTGTGACCATTGCTCCCCCTGTCTCAATGCATTTTTTCTTTCTCTTTGTTTCCATGCCTTTGTTCTTTCTCTCCCCCTTTGACATCAATGGAAAAGGGTAATTCTCCTTAGGGTTTCACCCCCTGACTGTAAGCCTTTACTTTATCTTCATGGTGCTTCCTCATGTAAATCTCTAATGTATATGAAAATCATTCAAAAGATTATTTACTTAGATTCTTCATGTCTTTTGCAACTCTCCCCATGTCTTGTTGGGCCTGATATCACGTGGATCATTGTGGGGGAAAAACTACTCCAAGTTTTTTTCGAAGATACTCAAATGTCTCCCTTGGAAGAGGTTTTGTGAATATATCTGCAATCTTCTCTTTTTTCCCAATGTACTCTAGCTTGATGTTCTTTTTTGTAACTTGTTCTCGTAGAAAGTGAAACTTGATCGAAATGTACTTTGTCTTGGAATGCCTAATTGGATTCTTAGAGATATCAATGGCACTAGTGTTATCATAGAGTATTGGAATAGGCTCATCATATTCCACATGTATATCCTACAAGGTCTTCTTTATCCAGAGAACTTGAGTGCAACATGCTAGCACTGCAATATATTATGATTATGATGTGGAAAAATATATTAATGATTGTTTCTTGCTTAGACATGATACCAGACAATCACCTAAGTAGAAATTTTTTCCACTTGTACTTATTCTATCATCAATTCTACCTGCCCAATCTGCCTCTGTGTTGGCAACCAAAGATAGATCATTCCCTTTAGGATACCATAATCCAAACTCTTTTGTTTCCTTAAGATATCTGAATATTCTCTTTACTACCATAACATGTATTTCTTTCAGTGTTGCTTGAAATATTGCAACATGTCCAACTACTTGCATCACATCCGGTCTTGACATTGTCACATAGATTAAGTTGTCAATCATCGATCTGTAGACTCTCTGATCTGCATCCTTAGATTCATCATCCTTGCTCAACTTGCAACTAGTCTGCATAGGAGTACTTAGAGGTTTTCATTATTCCATTCCGAACTTCTTTAGCATTTCTCTGATGCACTTAGTCTAAGAGATCAAAATACTTTTATCACATTGAAATATCTCCAGTCCCAAAAATAAATTCAACTCACTAAGCAAATACATTTCAAACTCATTCTGCATGTCTTTGGAAAACTTCTAACTCATCCTGTCATCATCGCTCCCAAAGATAATATCATCTACATAAACTTCAATTATCAATATATTGTCTCAATCCACTTTTATGTAGAGATTGTTGTCTGCATTGCCCTTCCTGAATCCTTGTTTTTGTAGATACATGTCAAATATTGAATACCATGCTTTGTGAGCCTGATTGAGTCCATACAATGATTTCTTCATCCTGCAAACACAATATTCCTTTTTTTATAGTAGAATCCCTTTAGGTTGTTCAATGTAGACTTCTTCTAATTCTCCATTTAGAAAGGTTGATTTTACATCCATCTAATACACCTTGATTCTTTTGGAACATGCATAGGATAATATCAATCTAATTGCTTCCATCCTGGAAACTAGAGAAAATGTATCTTCAAAATATATACCTTCAATTTGAGTATATCCTTTTCATACTAACCTTGCTTTGTTTTTGGTTACCTGTTCATCATCGTTCATTTTGTTTCTGAAAACCCACTTTGTACCAATCACGTTCTTGTTCTTCAGACTTAGAACTAGTTCCCATGTGTCATTTTTCTCTATCTAATCCAATTCTTCATCCATAGCCTTGACCCAATGTTCATCATTGTTTTCTTCTTCAAAATTTCTTGGTTCAACTGTGTATAACAATGCTATATGCCTTTGTTTCAGTGAACGTATTCTTCTTCGGGATTCAACTCCTGCATCTTTATTCCCAATAATTTGTTCTAGTGGATGATTTTTATTCACTCATCAGCTAGGTGTCTTAGGAGGTATATGTTGTTCATCTTCATCTTGTTATTCTTATGTCTTCTCTTCTTCTTCTTCTTCTTTCTCTTCTTTTATACCTTCTTTGTCATCCTTCTCTTTTGGATATTTACTTATTTCTTTGGTCTTTCATTCATTTGTTTCGTCAATTGTTACATTGACTCTTTCCACTATTCTATTGACTATTGGAATAAACAATTCATATGGTTTGATTTTGTTAGAATACCCAACCAATATGCCCTTATCAACTCAAGAGTCAAATTTTCCAATCCTTCCATCTTCTCTTTTGATATAGCATTTGCTTCCAAAAAATCTAAAATGCTTCACATCTTTCGGTCTTCCTTGCCATAATTCGTAGGGAGTCTTATCATTGTTGATTTTGAGAATTCCTTTTTTCAGGATATGAATTGTTGTATGTACTTCTTGTTCCCAAAATATGTCACTTAACTTGGAATCTTTAAACATGGTTTTGGCCATTTCCTATATTGTTATCTTCTTCCTTTCGAAAACTCCATTTTGTTGAGGTGTTATGGCTGCTAAGAACTGTCTTTTTATTCCATATTCGCCAAAAAAATCCATGAATTTATTTGATGTGAACTCTCATCCACTGTCTGATCTTATTCACGTGATCTTCAAGTCCATCTCTTTTTATATCTAGGAGTGTTTGAATGCCTCTAACTTCTTCCTGAGAAAACAAATTACAGTCATTCTTGTGTAGTCAACAACCAATAGCATAAAATATTGTTCACCATTTATTAATCCCTTCGTTCTCGTAGGTCCACATAGGTCAGTGTTTACAATATCCAATGGTTTTGTTATGGAGTACTCTTTTGATTTGAACTTGGTCCTGGTTTGTTTTCCTTGTAGACAATGCTCACATAGAGTATTTTTTGGCTTTGAAATCTCAGGAATTTCTTTCACGGCTTCCTTTCTGTTGATTTTAACAAGGTTATCAAAGTTCATATGACCCATTTTTCTGTGTCAAATCCAACTTTCATTTTCCTTTCCTAAACAACATCTTTCCTTTCCAATTTCATTCAGGACATATATGTTGTTTAGGGTTCTTATAGTTGTAGCCACCAATTTGTCTGATCTTTCTTTTCTTATCTCACATTTTTATGAGTCAAACAAAATTTTGTGTCCTTGATCACACATTTGACTTACACTTAGAATATTGTGCTTCATATCTTTGGCCAGTAGAAAATTTTCTACCTTGGCATCTTTGCTTCGAAGCTTGATTGTGCCTCTACCTATAATTTTGGCTGAGTTATCACTTCCAAATGAAACTGATCCATCTTGTTCCTTCTTTAGGTCAGAAACGTGATATTGTCACTTGTCATATGCTTTGAATAGTCGATGTCAAAATACCACCCACTTTTCTTGTGTTGCACTTGTAGAGAAAGCGAGCATTCTTTAGTGTTGAATTGATCATGCATCCTTCTCCATATCCTTTTTGGTTCATGTTTGCTATTCTTCTTTCGTTCCCTTGGAGGAACAGTTAGTCTAAAATATTTGGCCATGTGTCCAAAATTGTTGCACTTGTAGCACCGATTGTAGATTGACTCTTCCTCGTAGTTCTTCTAAGGAACCGATTAATTATTCTCTGAGGTTGACTTCGCCTTCTTCTTCATACTATTCTATTTCCATGAATAGTACTCTATCTGAATCACTATCACTAACATCATCCTCATTTGATGAGGAGCTATCTTCCTTTGAGTAAAAACTTTTCTTGAAGAATTTATTTTTGTTTCTTCTCTTGTCTCCCTTTTGATTTTTCTTTTTCTTCTTAGGATCTTTTTCTTCATCGCTACCTTTATTATTAGCATAACAAAATTTAGAAGAAAAATGACTAATACCATCAATATTAAAGCATTTTAATGGAATCATACCTTTGTACGTGTTGGTTCCTCTTTTCAACTTTCTTATGAAGTTTGTCATTTCTTCATATTCTTCTAAATCATCGTTGCAGCTAGAATTTGGTTTTAACTTTTGCTTGTTCTAATTATTTTTCTTCTTGGATGCCTTGAATGTTTCTTCCTTTGTGACTGGGTTCTCTTGTTCTATCCTCATTTCATCAACTGTGAATATTCCATGTATCTCATCCATGCTCAAACTGTCAAGATATGTTCTTTCTTCCATGACTGATATCTTAGGATTAAATCTCATAGGTAGAGATCTTAGAACCTTTTGAACAACCATTGATTCATCAACTTCTTCTATGAGTCCTATAATAGTGTTCATTGTTTCGTCAACTCACAGAAAGTAGGATGCAAAGTCTTCATCTTCCTTCATCTTCAATTGCTAAAACTTAGCTCTAAGGGTTTGAATCTTGGCTCCTCTGACTTTGGAATCTCCTTCGTAAATATTTTGAAGTTTATCCCAAAGATCCTTTGCAGTCTTGAAATACATAACCTTGACAAATACTGAATCATCTAGACTGCTCAGAATGGTCCCTTTAGCCTTTGAGTTGTTTTCATTGAGTTTATTTCCATCTTTGTTAGTTGGGGAGTGGTTGGTGTTGCATATATGTCTACTATTGATTTCCAAACATCAAATCCTTGTGCATGTAAAAAGGTTTTCATCCATTTATTCCAGAAGTCATAAATATGACCATCAAACCTTGGTGTTCCAATCTTTAGTGTATACCATGATCTCCATCCAGTTGTTAAACTATTTCTTGAAGCACCTACTTTGATTCCAATTGTTGGAATACTGATAGGGGGAGTGAATCGGTATGAGCACTATTACCACTTTTAACCACGATATATTATCTTCAACTGTACCAACAGTTTATCATTTGAATTTAATACATCATCAGCAACATTAATCAACAATGCATAATAAACAATCACATAAACACAGTACACCATAATTTACGTGGAAAACCAAATGGGAGAAAACCAGAGAATGATTTTCTTATATATCAAAGAGTGCATTCATTGGAAGCACCAACTTCTCAATTCTCCATCTACAACT
>ML785957.1:52410-68859 GCA_009831015.1 Picea engelmannii
GATTATACACTACCCTTTTAGGATCATGGTTCTTCATTGTTCTTGTACACAATATCATCTCCTTTAGAGCTAGTACTTCCTTACATGTGTGGGGATTACTAGCATAAATTTCCCCAACCTGATTGGGAAACCTGACCAACTTCTCTTTTTTATTGGCAACATGGAAGCTACTATGCATGTTTCCAATGTCTGGTATGCCACCTCCCTAGCCAAAATCTTGTGGTCAATTGTTTCATATGTAAACATGAATGTAGTTGTAATTATTTTCCAGGTACTAATATGTTATATCCCACAAAGTTTCTAGTGCTTATGGTGATATCTTGTGCAAGTTTTGACCAAAAAATAGTTGATACATAGGTGCATTAAAATGATCACAGACTTGATAGAAGAATTCTTGATAGCGACTTGTCCATACTTTAGAGTAGTATGCATGAATAGAGGGTGAATCCAAATTCCATTTCCATCCCTTTTCAGGATTAATGACATATGCACAAATGTCGTCAATGAGAAAGGAAGATGTGTAAAAACCTAGTTGATTACCTTTGCGATCCTCCTGGACATTGAGGTAGATTTTTTTTGATGGGATGGATTCCCAATTGAATACCACTCCCATATCTACCAATGTATGCACCATCTTTTTCCACTCTTGCTTGAAGTATATACAATTTTATTCCCCGTGAAGTTTGCTTACCATGGAAATTAGACGCTAATATGGGGATTTGAGGTAATGGGTATTATATACCCTGTTGTGATTGGTGGTAAATGGAGTCTCCTCGGCCCAACACTCTTGAATGAGTTCAAGTGGATTTTTCTTTTCCATCATAAATTTCTCTAGGAATCCCATGTTCAAGAACGCCAATGGCTTTGGTAACTTGTAAATATTTTGGAATGATAGTCCAATCTTGGCACTTCATTGTATGGCAGAATTGTGAGCCGAGCAACTATGGCATGGATGTCACTCTTCTGTATATTCATATATACGTTGAGGTCATTGTTCGAGGTTGTTCTCTCAAAATTCCCCATTGCAAAACATATTGTATATTTCTTCCCATGTGTTGTATCCTTGGACGACTATGTAGTGACTGGTATCAGATACTGCCATCATATTTGAGTTTCTTTCTCGAGGTTCCATCACTAACTGTGGAGTTATATTTCTTCACTTTGAGGCTCTAGTGATTTCTTCATTCACATGTCCTATAAGATTTAACAATACACAAGTTCTTCAATTTATCATATTAGTAGTTCAAACCACAAATATTTAATCATCTACCCTGAGAGATATGACTCATAAATATTAAGCCTTAGTATACCCTTAGTCATTAATGTTCAATCATGTGAATGATTGAATCTCCAACTTGTATCCAACTTGTTAGTCGTCCAAAATAAAAGTAATTAAACATAGTAATTACTTTTGCATGTAGGAAAAAACACATGGTCAAGGGAGTTTCTCAAAATATGGGTTCGTGAGGACAATAATTTTGTGGCCTGTGGCTTTGCGGGAATGTGGTGTGTAGTGAGATGGATAATTTTTTTGCATTAGGTTTGCTTGATTCATCATGAAGCAATATGTCGCACAAGCGTGAGATTTTCAATATTTGGGCAATTGCAATACTTTGATAAATTTATACCCATATCACAAGTGGTCTGCGAGCACTTTACCTTGGGCTTGTGGGTTACGGTCAAATAGTTAGTACCACTCAAATCATTTGTTAGGGGTTTTCCATGGTGTTTCTTTCTGCAACAGTGCTACATGGTGATTAAAGCACAGGTACACATTAAAACAAATATGCAGTCTATTGAGGATTTGAAACACCTCATTTTTCCTAGTATGTAAATATATGTCTAAATGTCACCATGAGTCATGGCTAGTATGTTTAAATGTTTGGACCATGATGAAAAGTCAAAATGATAAATGCATTTTGATGATAGTGAAAATAAATTGTTGATGGGTGGACCACTTACAGATAAAATGATGCTATGAGAGGGAAATAGTGAGTAAATTTCCTTACCAATTTAATATTCAAGAAAACCCAAATTGCCTATTTTCCCAGAATTTCATTTAATGAAGGAAGTTGGTAGTTGAATCACTAGCTTCCCACAATTATGTGAAGTAATGTGGGGACTATACAAGACCTTCCTTGCCTCAGAAGCATGGGAAGAAAAGTACCCATATCGAGACTTCTGAATTTGGGGGGAATTTGACCCATGAAATTTGAGAGGTCGAAGGGTGGTATGTGATCCAAAAATCATAAGATACCACTTATTCCTTTAAAATATGTATGTTAGCATCTAACCTAATTCAGAATAATTCTTGATCGTATTGAGGTGATTTGAAAAAAAAATAATGATGTGCTTCTTATCCAAAATCTCATAAACTGGTAATTAATTTGAATAATTATGAGATAACATAACAGAAAATAAAAACACTCAAGTTATACAATATTGATGACATATTTTACTTCATTCCCAAGTTCCATTCAAACAGTGAGATTGCTTCTCATAATCCCAAAATGTCGAATTACATTACAATATGGACTTACAAAATCCAATTTTATGGACTCTCTTTAATTTCGTTTCTCAAACTTAGAAAAGGAGTTTACCATTGAATTCCTTGTGAAATTATGAGAAAAATGAGTATAAATTAGACCATATTCTGAACTAGCTCAATTTTACCCTATTTACATGCCAAATGATGCACTATGGCACTCATTAATGAAAATATGAACTAAGACTTTCACAAATGACATCTTAGCGCAAAAATAAAATCACCACTGAACTCCTCTCGAAAAAACAAGAAAAATGAGTATAAACATGCCTATGTTTGGACAAAGTACCTCATGGCACACAAATCTATGTAACACATAAACTTAGCTTCTCTTTGGCGTTCACTCCAATGCACCCATACCATACCTCTATCTCGAGTTTCATGCATCCTCAGAATGTGTCTTGTCTCGGGATATGTGACATAAATACGGTCGCAATCCCAAACTGTACCCTGCACTATGCATTGACGTCATCATTATAATAAATACAATATAACCCATTTGGTTATAACAAATCCTATATGCGGAATGTTGGTTAGTGGATAGTGGTTAAGACGTTGGAATCTTGGAATAATATTGGAAGATTCTATTGCAATACTAAGAGGGGGGGGGGGAATCAATATAAGCATTATTACCACTTTTAACCACAATATATTACCTTCAACTTTATCAATAGATTATCATTTGCATTCAATATATCATCAACAACATTAATCAACAGTGCATAATAAACAATCACATAAACACAGTACACCAGAATTTATATGGAAACCCAAATGGGAGAATACAATAGAATTTTATTCTTATATATCAAAGAGTACATTCATTGGAAGCACCAGCTTCCCAATTCTCTAGCTACAAATGGAAGGAGGATACGACCCCCTATTTACAGGCTCCAACCTAAAGGAAGCTACAACTCCCTAAATTCTCTGGCTCCAAATAGAAGGAAGCTACAACCCCCTGATTTTTAGGCTCCAACCTAAATGAAGATCCAACTCCCTGAGCTCTCTGACACCAATCATAAGGAGGTTACAACCCCCTTTCCTTGCCCCGTCCTGCCGCCCTGAAATATAAGTGTAGACCAAACTGTCACTACCATTGCCACTTCCATTGTCACTATTACATCAACTTGTCACTATCACTATACCATCAACCTATAATTTATCATCAAAATATGTACCAAACCATGCATCAATTGTGTACCAACAAATGTAGTATAAAATGCATCAATCATGTACCATAAGATATGCCAAATGTAGATACCATAACATCAAGGATGAGTAGCTAACCATGTATCCAATCATGTACCATGTACTACAACATCAATCATATATAAAACATGTACCATATACCATAGCATTAATCATGTAAATACATGTACATCATCATCAATGAAGTGTCTGAAAGTACCAAAGCATGCCCCTCATGCATATACCACCATATACCAAATGCATACCTCAACCATATATCAACATCTCAAATATTTTCCATATATCAAACCAAATGAAAGAGTATACCTCACTCAACCATGTAGCCAAGATGTACCTCAATCAAGTGCTAATGCCAAACATGCCTCAAGCATGCACCATACTATAACCAAGTATAACCTTCAAAAAAAGTGCATAAACATACATTTACCTCTATAGTTGGCCTAATACACAATAGAGATGACATGTAACATTTCCTCATACTTCATTAACCTGGCACTATAAACTACCCCAATCTTGTCTTGTCCCTATGGGACTAAGACTTCTTGTCACACGGGGCCTCGTGTGACAGGAACTAGGAAACCCATGGGGGTGCCTCGCAGGACACTATTTGTATGGCCCACAGGGGTCAGCTAAATTATAGTTTCCTCACAAATTCTTGATCTCCTCTACAACCTCGAAAATCCCACACTTCTCACTCTCTCGCTACCTCATATTTCACCATTGCAAACTTGCCAAAAGATCACTTGCTCACTTAGAGATATTCAATATAATTTATGAGTTAATGTACTTGTGAATGACTTCTTGAGGTGTATATATACTTTTCTAGGTAACCTCTTTCCTTAATTTTAGGACTTCTTTACTTTCTTGTTACAACCACTTTACCCTTACATTAATTGACTTTTAACTAACTAGGGGTCTCTTAACCATTCTTTGGGGCTTCTAACTTCACAAGGTCGTAACTCCTCAACTGTGAGGAACCACATGGCATACCACCTATCACCCGAAATGAAATGATGAATTCTATCCATCCATGAGTGAGTTACATACATTTACACTATCCTCCATTACCCTTTTCCTTGATCAATTATGGTTCCATAACCATACCTTTGGGGCTACCAGGATTCTTCAAGGGTTGACATCAATGACAACCAATATTTCAACAATCTCCCCCTTTTGCATTGATGGAAACATTTATGGAATGGTAATTCTCATGCTCCCCCTATGACCATTTCTCCCCGTGTGACCATCTCTCCCCCTGTGACCATTTATCCCCGTGTGACCATCTCTCCCCTTGTGACCATTGCTCCCCCTGTCTCAATGCATTTTTTCTTTCTCTTTGTTTCCATGCCTTTGTTCTTTCTCTCCCCCTTTGACATCAATGGAAAAGGGTAATTCTCCTTAGGGTTTCACCCCCTGACTGTAAGCCTTTACTTTATCTTCATGGTGCTTCCTCATGTAAATCTCTAATGTATATGAAAATCATTCAAAAGATTATTTACTTAGATTCTTCATGTCTTTTGCAACTCTCCCCATGTCTTGTTGGGCCTGATATCACGTGGATCATTGTGGGGGAAAAACTACTCCAAGTTTTTTTCGAAGATACTCAAATGTCTCCCTTGGAAGAGGTTTTGTGAATATATCTGCAATCTTCTCTTTTTTCCCAATGTACTCTAGCTTGATGTTCTTTTTTGTAACTTGTTCTCGTAGAAAGTGAAACTTGATCGAAATGTACTTTGTCTTGGAATGCCTAATTGGATTCTTAGAGATATCAATGGCACTAGTGTTATCATAGAGTATTGGAATAGGCTCATCATATTCCACATGTATATCCTACAAGGTCTTCTTTATCCAGAGAACTTGAGTGCAACATGCTAGCACTGCAATATATTATGATTATGATGTGGAAAAATATATTAATGATTGTTTCTTGCTTAGACATGATACCAGACAATCACCTAAGTAGAAATTTTTTCCACTTGTACTTATTCTATCATCAATTCTACCTGCCCAATCTGCCTCTGTGTTGGCAACCAAAGATAGATCATTCCCTTTAGGATACCATAATCCAAACTCTTTTGTTTCCTTAAGATATCTGAATATTCTCTTTACTACCATAACATGTATTTCTTTCAGTGTTGCTTGAAATATTGCAACATGTCCAACTACTTGCATCACATCCGGTCTTGACATTGTCACATAGATTAAGTTGTCAATCATCGATCTGTAGACTCTCTGATCTGCATCCTTAGATTCATCATCCTTGCTCAACTTGCAACTAGTCTGCATAGGAGTACTTAGAGGTTTTCATTATTCCATTCCGAACTTCTTTAGCATTTCTCTGATGCACTTAGTCTAAGAGATCAAAATACTTTTATCACATTGAAATATCTCCAGTCCCAAAAATAAATTCAACTCACTAAGCAAATACATTTCAAACTCATTCTGCATGTCTTTGGAAAACTTCTAACTCATCCTGTCATCATCGCTCCCAAAGATAATATCATCTACATAAACTTCAATTATCAATATATTGTCTCAATCCACTTTTATGTAGAGATTGTTGTCTGCATTGCCCTTCCTGAATCCTTGTTTTTGTAGATACATGTCAAATATTGAATACCATGCTTTGTGAGCCTGATTGAGTCCATACAATGATTTCTTCATCCTGCAAACACAATATTCCTTTTTTTATAGTAGAATCCCTTTAGGTTGTTCAATGTAGACTTCTTCTAATTCTCCATTTAGAAAGGTTGATTTTACATCCATCTAATACACCTTGATTCTTTTGGAACATGCATAGGATAATATCAATCTAATTGCTTCCATCCTGGAAACTAGAGAAAATGTATCTTCAAAATATATACCTTCAATTTGAGTATATCCTTTTCATACTAACCTTGCTTTGTTTTTGGTTACCTGTTCATCATCGTTCATTTTGTTTCTGAAAACCCACTTTGTACCAATCACGTTCTTGTTCTTCAGACTTAGAACTAGTTCCCATGTGTCATTTTTCTCTATCTAATCCAATTCTTCATCCATAGCCTTGACCCAATGTTCATCATTGTTTTCTTCTTCAAAATTTCTTGGTTCAACTGTGTATAACAATGCTATATGCCTTTGTTTCAGTGAACGTATTCTTCTTCGGGATTCAACTCCTGCATCTTTATTCCCAATAATTTGTTCTAGTGGATGATTTTTATTCACTCATCAGCTAGGTGTCTTAGGAGGTATATGTTGTTCATCTTCATCTTGTTATTCTTATGTCTTCTCTTCTTCTTCTTCTTCTTTCTCTTCTTTTATACCTTCTTTGTCATCCTTCTCTTTTGGATATTTACTTATTTCTTTGGTCTTTCATTCATTTGTTTCGTCAATTGTTACATTGACTCTTTCCACTATTCTATTGACTATTGGAATAAACAATTCATATGGTTTGATTTTGTTAGAATACCCAACCAATATGCCCTTATCAACTCAAGAGTCAAATTTTCCAATCCTTCCATCTTCTCTTTTGATATAGCATTTGCTTCCAAAAAATCTAAAATGCTTCACATCTTTCGGTCTTCCTTGCCATAATTCGTAGGGAGTCTTATCATTGTTGATTTTGAGAATTCCTTTTTTCAGGATATGAATTGTTGTATGTACTTCTTGTTCCCAAAATATGTCACTTAACTTGGAATCTTTAAACATGGTTTTGGCCATTTCCTATATTGTTATCTTCTTCCTTTCGAAAACTCCATTTTGTTGAGGTGTTATGGCTGCTAAGAACTGTCTTTTTATTCCATATTCGCCAAAAAAATCCATGAATTTATTTGATGTGAACTCTCATCCACTGTCTGATCTTATTCACGTGATCTTCAAGTCCATCTCTTTTTATATCTAGGAGTGTTTGAATGCCTCTAACTTCTTCCTGAGAAAACAAATTACAGTCATTCTTGTGTAGTCAACAACCAATAGCATAAAATATTGTTCACCATTTATTAATCCCTTCGTTCTCGTAGGTCCACATAGGTCAGTGTTTACAATATCCAATGGTTTTGTTATGGAGTACTCTTTTGATTTGAACTTGGTCCTGGTTTGTTTTCCTTGTAGACAATGCTCACATAGAGTATTTTTTGGCTTTGAAATCTCAGGAATTTCTTTCACGGCTTCCTTTCTGTTGATTTTAACAAGGTTATCAAAGTTCATATGACCCATTTTTCTGTGTCAAATCCAACTTTCATTTTCCTTTCCTAAACAACATCTTTCCTTTCCAATTTCATTCAGGACATATATGTTGTTTAGGGTTCTTATAGTTGTAGCCACCAATTTGTCTGATCTTTCTTTTCTTATCTCACATTTTTATGAGTCAAACAAAATTTTGTGTCCTTGATCACACATTTGACTTACACTTAGAATATTGTGCTTCATATCTTTGGCCAGTAGAAAATTTTCTACCTTGGCATCTTTGCTTCGAAGCTTGATTGTGCCTCTACCTATAATTTTGGCTGAGTTATCACTTCCAAATGAAACTGATCCATCTTGTTCCTTCTTTAGGTCAGAAACGTGATATTGTCACTTGTCATATGCTTTGAATAGTCGATGTCAAAATACCACCCACTTTTCTTGTGTTGCACTTGTAGAGAAAGCGAGCATTCTTTAGTGTTGAATTGATCATGCATCCTTCTCCATATCCTTTTTGGTTCATGTTTGCTATTCTTCTTTCGTTCCCTTGGAGGAACAGTTAGTCTAAAATATTTGGCCATGTGTCCAAAATTGTTGCACTTGTAGCACCGATTGTAGATTGACTCTTCCTCGTAGTTCTTCTAAGGAACCGATTAATTATTCTCTGAGGTTGACTTCGCCTTCTTCTTCATACTATTCTATTTCCATGAATAGTACTCTATCTGAATCACTATCACTAACATCATCCTCATTTGATGAGGAGCTATCTTCCTTTGAGTAAAAACTTTTCTTGAAGAATTTATTTTTGTTTCTTCTCTTGTCTCCCTTTTGATTTTTCTTTTTCTTCTTAGGATCTTTTTCTTCATCGCTACCTTTATTATTAGCATAACAAAATTTAGAAGAAAAATGACTAATACCATCAATATTAAAGCATTTTAATGGAATCATACCTTTGTACGTGTTGGTTCCTCTTTTCAACTTTCTTATGAAGTTTGTCATTTCTTCATATTCTTCTAAATCATCGTTGCAGCTAGAATTTGGTTTTAACTTTTGCTTGTTCTAATTATTTTTCTTCTTGGATGCCTTGAATGTTTCTTCCTTTGTGACTGGGTTCTCTTGTTCTATCCTCATTTCATCAACTGTGAATATTCCATGTATCTCATCCATGCTCAAACTGTCAAGATATGTTCTTTCTTCCATGACTGATATCTTAGGATTAAATCTCATAGGTAGAGATCTTAGAACCTTTTGAACAACCATTGATTCATCAACTTCTTCTATGAGTCCTATAATAGTGTTCATTGTTTCGTCAACTCACAGAAAGTAGGATGCAAAGTCTTCATCTTCCTTCATCTTCAATTGCTAAAACTTAGCTCTAAGGGTTTGAATCTTGGCTCCTCTGACTTTGGAATCTCCTTCGTAAATATTTTGAAGTTTATCCCAAAGATCCTTTGCAGTCTTGAAATACATAACCTTGACAAATACTGAATCATCTAGACTGCTCAGAATGGTCCCTTTAGCCTTTGAGTTGTTTTCATTGAGTTTATTTCCATCTTTGTTAGTTGGGGAGTGGTTGGTGTTGCATATATGTCTACTATTGATTTCCAAACATCAAATCCTTGTGCATGTAAAAAGGTTTTCATCCATTTATTCCAGAAGTCATAAATATGACCATCAAACCTTGGTGTTCCAATCTTTAGTGTATACCATGATCTCCATCCAGTTGTTAAACTATTTCTTGAAGCACCTACTTTGATTCCAATTGTTGGAATACTGATAGGGGGAGTGAATCGGTATGAGCACTATTACCACTTTTAACCACGATATATTATCTTCAACTGTACCAACAGTTTATCATTTGAATTTAATACATCATCAGCAACATTAATCAACAATGCATAATAAACAATCACATAAACACAGTACACCATAATTTACGTGGAAAACCAAATGGGAGAAAACCAGAGAATGATTTTCTTATATATCAAAGAGTGCATTCATTGGAAGCACCAACTTCTCAATTCTCCATCTACAACTAGAAGGATGCTACAACCTCCTATTTATAGGCTCCAACCTGAAGGAATATAAAACTCCCTAAATTCTCTGGCTCCAACAGAAGGAGGCTACAACCTCATTATTCTCATGCTCCAACATAAAAGAAGCTACAACTCCCTGAGTTCTCCGACACCAACTAGAAGGAGGTTACAACCCCCTTTCCTTGCCTCATCCTGTCACCCTGAAATATACGTGTAGACCAAACTATCACTACCACAATCACTTCCACTGTTACTGCCACTATCACTGTCATTGTGACTATCACTATCACATCATTCTGTAACATGTCAACCTGTCTTTGTCACTATACCATTAACCCGTAACTGATCATCAAAACCTGTACCAAACTATGCATCAATTGTGTACCAACAAATATAGTATAACATGCATCAATCATGTATCATAATATATGCCAAATTAAAATACCATAAAATAAATGATGAGTAGCTAATCATGTACCATGTACTAGAGAATCAATCATATATAAAACATGTACCATATACCATAGCATCAATCATGTATAGATCTATACAACATCATCAATGAAGTGTCTCAAAGTACCAAATCATGTCGCTCATGCATATACCATTATATACCAATTGCATACCTCAACCATATACGAACATCTCAAATATCTTCCATATATCAATCCAGATGCAAGAGTATACCTCACTCAATCATGTAGCCAAGATGTAACTCAAGCAAGTGATAATTCCAAGCATGCACCATACCATAACTAAGTATAACCTTCAAAACAAGTGCATAAACATACCTTTTCCTCTGTAGATAACCTAATACATAGTAGAGATGATATGAAACCTTTCCTCAGACCTCAACAATCTGCCACTAGCATTTCCCACAATTCTGTCTTTTCCTCGTGGGACTAAGACTTCTTGTTACGCGGGGCCTTGCATGACAGGAACTATGCAACCCGCAGGGGTGCCTCATGGGACATTGGTTGTCTGACCCGTAGGGGACAACCAAATTAGGGTTTCCTTATAAATTCCTGCTCTGCTCTACAACCCCAAAACTCCCACACTTATCACTCTTTCGCTACTTCATATTTCACCATCGCAAACTTGTCAAAAGATAACTTGCTCACTTAGAGATATTCAATAGAATGTATGAGTGAATGTACTTGTGAATGACTTCTTGAAGTGTATATGTATTTTTTCTAGGTAACCTCTTTCCTTAATTTTAGGATTTTGTTAATTTCTTGTTACAACCACTTTACCCTTACA
Source organism: Picea engelmannii (assembly GCA_009831015.1). Lineage (NCBI taxonomy): Eukaryota > Viridiplantae > Streptophyta > Pinopsida > Pinales > Pinaceae > Picea > Picea engelmannii. Next base: position 63,622 of record ML785957.1, read on the forward strand.
TTAATTGTCTCGTAACCAACTAGGGGTTTCTTAACCATTCTTTAGGGTTTCTAAATTTACAAGGCCATAACTCCTCGACCGTGAGGAACCACATGGTGTACCACCTATCACTGGAAATGGCATGACGAGGATTATCCACCCATAAGTAAGTTACCTTTATTTACACTATCCTTCATGAAAATTTTCCTTGATCAACTATGGGTTCCATAACCATACCTTTGGGGCTACCAAACTTCTTCAAGAGTTGACACCAATGGAAACCAATATTTCAATAGATTTCCTTTAAGTTCAGAGTTTCGAATTTGCTAAACTATAACCATTTTGATCTTTGGCCAACTTGGCCTTTCGGAAGGTGCCACGTGGTGCCATTTCATTGGCCCACGTGACGGCATGTCATTGGCTTATGTGTCACCAATTGTACCTTCCACATGTGCATACAGACTACCACAACACCTACTAACATGTCTTCGACACAAGCATATGTATTTCCATGTGTCATTCTACACTATTCCACTTGTCTGCCTACCACATCATCATACAGTGTGCCACACCATATGTATGGATGACACATGTCAAAATTTTATTGGTCCAAATGGACCCCTGAAAAGTCCAGTTTTGGGTGACATGTGGCATGCTCTCATGTTTCCACATCACTCTGCATAATGTTGACGTCATCCTGAGTTGAACAGACATGACACATGTCCCTTTGACTTTGACTTTTTCCCTGGTTTGACCTGAATTTTGACCAGCCATAACTTTTGCAGATGAACTCTGTTTCACATGATTTTTACATTGTTAGAAAGCTATAGTCGAGCTCTATGAAATGATTTATTTTTTGAGAGCATTTGAGATTGTCAAATTTTGATCTTTTATGGATCCTCCTAGACCTCTATGAGCATTATGGATCTTCTTGGACCTTCTGTGAACGTTTTGGATCCTCCTAGATCACACCTTCCCACTGAAAAACTTTTGGTCCTCCAAAAGTATGAATATTTCAACAAATTAGTGATGATAACTCTTACTCACTCTTCCATCTTACTATAATTCTCTTATCCAGTAACTTAGTGATGATGAAGCTTTTTCACTCTTCCATCTTGCCTAATCTTCTTGGACTAAATTTTCATCTTGGATATTGGATCTTAGATATTAGATCAGTGTACTTATGTCTGCTTCTAAAATATGGCTCTGACTCTGGCCTCTGGAACTATCGCTAATAGATATAGCTCCAGTTATAGCTCATAGATTCCTTCACACAAAACTCTGCTTATTGAATCTCTACAATATTTGAATCGTGTATTCAACATCCATTCCCATCTCCTTCACTGCTAAACATAGTCTATCTCGGCCAATATGAAACCAAGTCAAATGTTGATCTATGCCTTGCCCTTTTGGATCACTGTTCATGTACTGTTGATGTATGTGTAGGAGTCTCTGAATGAATTCCCTATTTATTTCCTCTCTCCTGCCCTGAAAGCAACTTAAAAAATATTCTTTGTATACATTTGTATTGTTTGACCTGCTTTTGATCAAGGTATACATCTACATGAACATGACATAATATCCTGCAGATTCTTATAAGATACATCTTCACAAGTATACCTCTTATATTTACCATCTTTAGGAAGATTTATATAGCTTTGTTCCCTCTTTTGATCTACATGTTCCAACTGCCTACATCCTTTTGTTCCTTCTCCTTCGGTACTTCAGAACAAGAATTTTGACTTAGAAAATTTGATCCATATGTAGTACTTAGTCGATAACAAGACAACACAATTGTACACATTGTTGTATAAAGGCTCATAAATCTTTATAGGATCCTTCTCACTTGTATAATAAACAGGCTATATAGAAACCCTTTTCAAGATTCCTCTCATTTCAAAAAATATGTAAGGTGGCTATATATAAATCCTTTACAATATTCCTCTCACTCTTAACAACATATAAGGTGGCTATATAGAAATTATTTTACAAATTTCCTCTCACTCTTATCAACATATAAGGTGGCTATATAGAAATTTTAAAGAATTCCTCTCACTCTTATAATCTACAATGAGTGGCTTACAAACCTTCTAATACAACATTAGAAATAGACTTAGGTGATATCTACATATGCATATTAGATTGCATTTACAAATATACATATTTACAATGAAATCTCTTCTGATGGATGGTTTATTCATGGACTCATCATCCCCTTAGTACTGGACAGAGTCTCACAACTTCCTATCTCTAACAATGCCTATGATGTTGGTGTTGAATCTGACATTGAATATAATGTTGAATCCAGGAAACCGTTAGACTATATTACAAGTCTTCCCAGTAACCTATATAACCTCTCTTTGCAAACACTAAGCACTATCGATGTGTCTTGGGAAGCTTCCCTTGAATACACAAGTACTTGGCCATCCTAGAATGCAACTACATATCCTTCATCTTCAAAAGTCACAACTGGGAGTATGTTTACTTTCAAATATGGAACATATAACATATTCTCTATTCCCATAAATCCTCCCGACTTGAGTTGGAATCTTACATATTCATACCCTTTTATTTATTGTCTGGTGTTAGTTCCAAATCCTACATAGCAATCTATGTCGATCTGTGAGAAAGTCACACAAATATTAATCTCATATTGTTCATGTGGCTAGATGAGCCACTGTCCATGAACCACTCCTTGATTTCTTCATATATCATTTTGTTAAGATCATCCATTAGGAAGTATTCTTTCTCAAATCTTTCAGCAAAACTACTAACTTCACCTAGGGTTGTTGCTTATCTTCTTGCAAGTTCCTTTACATCTTTTTGGTTCTGCTTCAGACATAAGTGTGGATAAAGTGTCCAACACTTCTTGATATGATGTCCACTCTTACCACAATAAGAGTAGAGTGTCTTGTTCCTATCTTGGAACCACGATCCCTTTTTTACATTGCCCCTTTTCCTTTTTTTGAGAAAGGACATTTACCTTTATCCTTCTTCTTGGATGGCTTTTCTTGCATGGACTGTGTTCTTCGAAATTTCTCCAAATCATGGTTATTAGTTCCATAGGAAGCACATGGATACATAGACCATTTACCAGTGGGAAATGTCTTCATTCCCTCTTTATAATGCACATCTTTCTCTAGAGATGTCTTAAATATGTTACCTTAATCTAGACTGGAAGGTAATACTAATTGCTTATGAAGGACCTCTTCATTTGAAATTCTTCTTGCTTCAGTTTTTGTCGAGCGTTCTCCATCTTGACGGGAAAAACAATAATATGAGGATTCATCCTTCTCGATCATGCCTTTTGGAGGGGCTTGTTTCTCTTGCATCGAAGAATTTACATTCTCGGCTTTCCAATATTCGTGGATTGATGTTGATGGTGCCAATACATGATCCTTGGTCTACAAATTCCTTTCCAACTAATGAAAATTACTTCTATGGAATTCCTCATGACATATCAGTTGATCGTACAACTTCTTCTTCTCTTCCTCGAGAGTTTGCAGTTGCATCCTTAATTCAGAATTCTCCTTATGAATCTGTCAGTTAATGTTTTTTTGCAGCCTTAACTTCATGAGGGATTTACTCATTTTTTCCTCTTAACAGGAGTCTTCAAAACCTTCACCAACTTAAGTCTTGGACCTCGTCACATCAAAAAGTTTCAAATACACGTCAAAACTAGCTTTGTTACCACTTTATATGAAAATCCTTAGATACCACTTATTCCTTTACAATATACATGTTAGCATCTAACCTTATTCAAAATAATTCTTGATCGTATTGAGGTAATTTGCATAAAAATAATTATGTACTTCTTATCCAAAATCTCATCAATTGATGATTAATTTGAAGAATTATGAGATAACATAGTAGAAAATATAAGAACTCAAACTATACAATATTGATGACATATTTTACTTCATTCCCAAGTTCCCTTCAAACAGTGAGATTGCTTCTCATAATCCCAAAATGTCAAATTGCATTATAATATGGACTTACAAAAGACAATTTTATGGACTCTCTTTAATTTCATTGCTCAAACTCAAAAAATGAGTTTACCATTGACTTCCTAGTGAAATTCTAAGAAAAATGAGTATAAAGTCGATCATATTCTAAACTGACTCAATTTTACCCTCTTTACACACCAAATGATGCACCATGGCACTCATTAATGGAAATCTAGACTAATACTTTCACAAATGATTTCTTAGCACAAAAATAACATCACCATTGAACTCCTCTCGGAAAAATGAGTATAAACATGCCTATGTTTGGACAAAGTACCTCATGGCATGCAAATCTATGAAACACATAAACTTAGCTTCTCTTTGGCATGCACTCCAATGCACATGTACCGTACCTATGTCTCAGGTTTCGTGCATCCTTGAAATGTTTCCTATCTCAGGATTCGTGCCCATAAATAGTGTCACGGGCCCAAACCGTACCCCACACTATGTGTTGATGTCATCATTATAATAAATACAATATAACCCATTTGGTTATAACAAGTCCTATATGTGGAATGTTGGTTAGCAGACAGAGGTTAGGATGTTGGAATCTTGGAATATTCTAGGAAGATTCCCCTAGAGGTTGGAGGTTTGAATCCGTCGACCCATAACCAATTTGATCCTTAGGCCAACTTGGTCTTCAACAATATTACCAACTTAATGAGAACTGTGACCTCAAAACGAGAACTAAAAAACTCATAATTTTTGCATAAAAAACATGAAAATCAACCCCAGATCAAAAAGTGGTGCTACCGATAGCACCATTTTTTCAAACGGGGTCAAAATTACAACATTTTTCAAGCATGACCTTCGAAACTCATACAATAGCTTAGAAAAATCTTAAAATTAACACCTAAATAAAAAAGTGATGATAACTAAAGCAAAAACTTTTTTCTAAACGTTAAAATTAGGGCTCATTTCAACTTAATTGAAACTGTGGTTTTGACAATAGATCCCTATGCAAAAAAAAAAAACCCAAAATTGGATACAAAATGATCACTTAAAAATTTATCTGCTAACATTTTTTTCTTCTTAAATTTACATTGAAAAATAAGTAAATAATAATAATAATAATAATAATAATCTATTTTTAAGGTCACGACCAAGCCATCACACCAAATTGGTGTATGCGACCCCCTTGTTTGTGGGACAAGGGACCCCCCTCCACCCAGCGATTTGACTGGTAAAGTCTAAGAAGGTATACATACCCTACCCCCCTCTGGATTTGAATAGAAAGAACAAAATCCTCGCA
>ML785957.1:70176-100321 GCA_009831015.1 Picea engelmannii
TTAGGAAGGTTGGTAGTGTGATCAATATTTTGAAAATGAGATCTAATATGGGTATAGGTTGGACAATCTAAGAGAAAGTGCTTTTCATCTTCAACCTTCTTAGTGTCACAAAGGTGACACACTCTTTCATCACATGGCATTTTAGGAATTGACCAACGCCCAGTTTCACTATGGAGCTCATGAGAATTTGTTCTTATCTTAGCAATGTTTTTTTTTTCTTTTCACTTGGCAAACAGATAGATAATTTTGATCTTCTAAATTAGGGTTGATTGCATCTTTATAATACCTTAATTTTCTTTTTTCCTCTAACTCTTTATCACACCACATTTTTTCCTTAAATTTTGATTTGATGTTTTTTTTAATAGTATCTTTATTCTACAAAATGGTTTCTTCCATGATTCCCCAATAGTTTAGCCAAGACCAGGCGTCTTTATGCTATCCTCACTTGAGTCGACGGTGGTTATGACTTGATTTTGAAGCAATTTAAGGTAGCCTCTTGTCTTCCATGTTGTTTAACTTGTTCTTATACATTACGTATCTAGTCATAGCCATGCTTTCAATGGGGGAGAGGCTTGTTTCTACGAAGAGGATGGGATAGGGCATATTTCCTTTAATTTTGAGATTATAGGTTATAAAATTATTTTGTATTTTTTCTATCTTTCTCCAGGATTCACGAGAGATGCTACAGCCCCAGACTTCACATCCATAAAGAATAACAGGTGTAGCAAGAGTCTCAAAGAGGAGTTTCTTCTTATCCCAACTCCAAAGATCAGCTGATTTACAATTGTTTTCAAGCCCATAATAAGCTTTTTGTCCCCCAATAATCCTTTTCTCAATGCTATAATTCCAATTGAGCTTGTTGTGAATGTCAATTCCAAGATATTTGTATGAAGTCACTTCCTCCAAGTTGTTGTTGTCATATACAAAGGTATCATAAGGGATCTAATTTTATTTTATTTTTTGTTTTTTTTTGCTCTTTAGTTTTTTAAGTTTTACTTTATTTATTTTTTTAATATAAATCTGCTTTTAATTTTTTTAATTTTTTTTGTTAATTTCCATTGTTTTCTTTTCCTTAGTTTTTTTAGTTTTTAATTTATAAAAATAAAATAAAATTATATTTTTTTTGTTAAATATTAAAAAATAGTGTTATTTAATTACAATTATTTTTTATGTATTGAAGTAAAGGTAAACAATTTGTTAAAAATGAGGTTTTCCACTATATTTTAAAAGTATGGAACTATAAATTAATTAAGGAGACACAATTATATGAAAAATCTTAATTTCAAAAAAGTAAATGGTAAAAAATATTTTTAAGATTGAAAGAAGTATGGAAAAATGACTAAAAACACGGTTGAAAAAAAATATTAAAAAATTTGAAAATAGATGAAAAATAAGCATTAAAAAAAATATTGTGGAAATATTATAGATCAGAAAATTTAAAATATCAAAATACCACCTAAAAAAGGAGGGGGTGCTACTAGTAGCACCATTTTAAAAAACGAGGTAAAAAATGTGACCTTTGAAAAAATGAGAACTTGACAAAGTTCTCGTTAAGTTGGTATTATTGTTCTTCTGGAAGGTGGCATGTGGTGACATTTCATTGGCTCGTGTAATGGCTTGTCATTGGCTTATGTGCCTCCAACTGTACCTACCACTTGTGTGTATAGATTGCCATGTTACATGTTGACCTGTCTACCACACAAGCGTATGGATTTACACATGTCAGTCTGATACTGGTCTACTTGTCTTCTTGCCAGATCATCGTACGGATTGCCACGTCATCAATAGGGATGACATGTGTCAAAATTATGTTGGTCCAAATGGACCCTTGAAAAGTTCATTTTTGGGTGACACGTGACACACTCTCGTGTTGCCATGTAATCTTGTTGATGTCACTCTACATCATGCTAACGTCATCCTAAGTTGTACGGACATGACACATATTCTTTTAACTTTGACTTTTTCCATGGTTTGACCTGAAATTTGACCAGCCATAACTTTTGCATATGAACTTCGTTTGAGGGTATTTTTACGCCATTAGAAACCTATCATCGAGCTCTACACAATGTTGTAGTTTTCAAGAGCATTTGAGATAGTCAAATTTTGAGCTTTTATGGATCCTCGTGGACCTCTATGAGCGTTTTGGATCTTCCTGTACCTTTTGTGAACGTTATGGATCCTCCTGGATCAATATGAGACCAAGGATATTGAGAAGAGAATGTGGATAAAAACACCTCTCATTCATAGCAAACAGAGGGGAGTCAAGTTCTCTGTATTTTGGGTAAGAAATAGTGAGTAAGAATCTCTCATGGCATCATCTTCTTGCTAGGGGGTGGCCAGCTACTGTTGAGAAGTGTAACTCAGAAGGTCTTCACCATGTGCAGCATCCTAGCATGGAGGAAGACAATGAAACTAGCCAAGTTGAAGGATTAATCTCTTTCCTAAAGTTTTACTTATGAAAAAGCACATTAGGTGTGTTATGTTTTAATGTTGACTTTTTTATCACTTTTTCTAAAGTTAAAAGTGAAAATAATTTAAGTGATGGTTCTTTTAATCTTGGTCATCCATCTCATTGAAAGGATGAGGGTTGATCTCATCCCTTGATCATTTTGGAGATAATGTTTTCACTTTCTCATTGAGATAAAATAAATCAACGCGGTGGTTGGGCATGCCTTTTTGAAGAGAGAGTTAGAACTTCAGCATGGAGGAGTTTGCTTGAGGGTTTGCTGGAGAAATTTTGCAGAGAGGATGGAGGAGAATTTTACATGAGGATTGTCTAGATTCCTTAGAATTTTGAAGAGGCCAATACTCATATATGAAGGAGCCACCATACAGGGTGACGTTGAAGTGACACAGGTAGTCGTACAATTGACGTAGAGGCTTACGCAAGGGTTATTTATCAGACATTTTGGTTCATTGATTTGGTATAGGGTTGTACAATTGTTCTGGAAGTGTATTGTTGGGTTTGACTCAAGAATTTGATTGGATCGATCCATTTCTAGGAGATATATATATATTCTTTATATTGCATAATAATAAAATCCACAAACTGAAGATCAGGTTTTCGGACATTGGTTTTTCCTGGGGTTATTTTACCCAAAAATACTTGTGTACTTCATGTGAAGTGAATGTTGTTGTCTTCTACATTGTTGCTAGATTTATTTTGTGAAGAAACTGAGTATTAACCTTACAAAGAACAATTTCATAAAACTATTTTCAGTGCTAAGTGATTTCTGAATGATATATTGTTGGATTTTTTTGGTTCACCTTGTTGGGTTTTAGTGAATTCACATGGTATCAGAGTGATATTGTTGAAGGAACAACATCACATTTTTGGTTTCGAAGATTATTTTAGATATGCAATAAGGAAATGTTCAGATTTGCAAAAAGAAAGGTCCAGATCTACAAAAGAAGGGTTTATTACAACACAAAATCAGTAAGGCAACATCAGGGTTTGGACAAAGATACTTTCAAAATGGCCATGAACTTGAGAATGGAGGATAGACATAAAAGTGCTCAATATATTTCCACCTAGAAGGAAAGTGTTGCCATGATCTTGGATGTCAATGATGTCCTTGATCACATTGTAAAGACAACAGCAGCTCCTACGGATGTGGCATTGTTGGGACTCTGGAAGAAGAGTGAGGCTAAGGCTAAGAGCATAATCCTTGATAGGGTAAAGGATCATATAATCACACACCTCACAAGGGAAATTTTTTCTAAGGATATGTGGGTTTCCTTGAGTGGCCTCTATCAGAGTAAAAATGAGAACATGGTTATGGTGCTTCGGAAGAGGATGAGAAATACTTAGATGGAAAAGGGAGAAAGTGTGGTTCAGTACCTCACACATATTACACAGATTGGGGATGAGCTTGCAGCAATTGGCACAGAGACAGAGAATTCTGAGTTAGTACATGTAGCCCTGAATGGATTTTCAAAGTCATGGAACATGTTTGTTCATGGAATTGTAGCTCGTGAGAAACTCCTTCATCGACATCATCTATGGGATGATTTTGTACATGAGGATATCCTCCTTGGTTAGGCGAGTGGATCATCTACATGCTCTCAAATTGTGGATGAGGAGGCTTTAGCTCTTGCAAGAAAAGGCACAGGAAATTCTAAGAAGAAGGGTGCCAGGTGTGGAGTAGGTGGAAAGAAGAAAAACATTGACTTCTCCAAAGTCAATTGTTTCAACTGTCACAAGTTAGGACACTTTTCCTCACTATTCCCGGAAAAGAAAAAGAGTAAGCCACAAATGGCAGTCTCTGTAGGAGTAGAGGAGTTTTTCAAAAGCTTTGAGGAAGATTTTTTCCTTGTTTTATGTGTGTCGAACTCAGTTGTCACAGATGTTTCGTATATGGATAGTGGTGCTTCTTGTCATATGATTGAGCGCAAGGAGTTTTTTAGTATATTGCAGGAGGGAGGCGTGAACATTCATATTGAGCTGGGAGATAATGCACACTATAAGGCGCAAGGCATATGCATTGTTTCATTTAAAAGGGAGTTAGGTAAAACACTCTAATTTGTTGATGTATTGTATGTTCTTGGACTTACTAAGAACCTCATTTCAATTTATACCCTGGAGGATAAAGGGTTTGAGGTGGCCCTCCATGGAGGAAAGGTGTACATTAGACCAAAGGGGTATATGAATAAGATGGATAAGGTGATTAGGGTTCACAATGACAAAGTGTACATATTTCATTTTGAGCCAGTGAAAGCATTAGTCAACAGCAGCACAGATCTGGGTGAGTTGTGGCATAAATAGATGGGGAATCTACATTTTGGTGCATTGGGGCACTTGAGGTGAGCAGTTATAGGATTTCCTCAGGTTGCACCAGAGAGGCATGACCTTTGTAAGGGTTGCGCTTTGGGAAACTATTCTCATAGAGCATTTCCACCTAGTGATCATAGGTCCAAGGGGGTTTTGGATCTAATCCATTAGGATGTTTTTGGTCCTATGGGTGTGCAATCATTTAGTGGCTTTAGCTAATACCTGATATTTATTGATGACTACTCCAGGAATACCTGGATATATTTTCTTAAGACCAAGGATGAGGTATTTGACAAGTTCAAGGAGTTCAGAGCTCTAGTGGAGAATTAGTCTGGTAGGAGGATCTGAGTACTTAGATCAAATAATGAGGATGAGTACACCTCTAATGAGTTCATGGAGTATTGTGTTTTTAAGAGCATTAAGAATGAACTCACATATCCTTAAACCTGTGATAGAATGGAGTGCGAAAACGCAAAAATAGGACCACAGTGGGTGCATTGTGTGCGATGATACATGATTAGGGGTTACCGATGTTTTTATGAGAAGAGGTATGTCATACAACTGTATACATATAGAACAGGAGTCTCCATACCATTCTGAGGAAGTTGACACCCAAGGAGGTTTATACATGTATGAGGCTAGATGTGAGTCACCTTCACATATTTGGGAGTGTATGTTACTCACATGTCCCTTCATAGAAGAGGAAAACGTTGTACCCCACATGAGAGAAGGGGTTATTGATTGGTTAAAGTGAGATCTCTAAGGCCTACCGCATCTTTGTGCCAGCATGTAGGAGGATAATGGTATGTAGGGATGTGCACTTCAAGGAAGAGTGAGCCTTGAGGAGATCAAGAGATATGCTAGCATAGATAGAGCACCAGCAGGGAAAAAACTTGGGGAAGAAGAGTGAGGAGGCATAGGTATAGAGTACAAGGTCACATGCACAGACACATGATACAGGTATAGGTGTTGGTAGGGAGACTAGTGGAAAAGACATTCCGGAGACTGATGAAGAGGATGAGCAGCGTGTGGTTATTCAACAATATGTAAACGCTAGGCCACGACCTAAGTGGTATAGGTCCACATTCAGTGATTCTAGACAAGTAGGACCTCTAGAGAGATCTTTCAGATAGAGTAGACCACAAGATAGATTCATGTATATGGCACTCATGACAGAGCTTAAAGATGTCAATCCTTCCACTTATGAGCAGGTTGCACAGTGGCAAGAGGTCGTGATGGAGGAGTATGCCTCCATTATGAAGAACAATGTATGGGAGGTGGTTCCCAGGATAGAGGGAAAATGGGTGGTTGGTTCAATATGGATATACAAAGTCAAGCATGCAGTAGATGGAAGCATGGAGAAGTATAAGGTGTGTTTCATAGCCAAGGGATTTTCATATAAAGAGGGATTTTATTACAAGGAGACTTTTGCCTCAGTGGCTAGATATTCATCCATCCAAGTAATGATTTCATTAGCAGCAAAGATGGGATGGATTTTTCATTAGATGGACATGAAGACTTCCTTCCTCAATAGAGTTGTTGAGGAAGAATTATATGTTGATCAACTTGAGGGTTTTGAGGTTGGACACAGGGATACGCATGTTTGCAGGTTGAGATGAGCCTTGTATGGGCTCAAGCAGGCACCTTAGGCATGTTACTCAAGGATCGACAATTATTTGAGAGAGATGGGTTTCCAGCGAAGCGAGGATGATCTGAACCTCTATTTTCTAGTAGGTGAAGTGCCTCTCATACTGGTTCTTTATGTTGATGATCTCGTTCTTACAGTAGATGAGCAACTGTTTGCAAACTGCAAGGATAAACTTCCAGCATAGTTTGATATGAAATACCTTGGTTTGATGCATTACTTCCTTGGTTTGGAGGTTTGGAAAGATGATGGGCGCTTCTTCTTGGGACAAGGGAAGTATGCAGTAGAGATCTTGTGCAGATTCAGGATGACTGATTGTAGGCCCATGTCCACAGCTCCAGTGACAAACTAGAGGAATATTGATGTATCTAGTTCTGAGACAATAGACCCCACCATTTATCGTCAGCTTATTGGATCGCTCATGTATATGGTTAACACTAGGCCAAATATTACTTTTTTAGTCAACTCCTTGATTCAATTCATGGTGGACCCTCATAGAGTGCATTGGATAGTTGCGAAGCATGTGCTTCAGTACTTGAGAGGTACAGTCGAGTACGGGTTTTTTTATGATCACAGTGGTGGAGTGATATTGGCAGGTTTTACAGATGTTGAATGGGAAGGATGTGCAGAGGACAGAAAGAACACTTCAAGGTGTTTCTTCGGCATTGGATCGGGTATTATATCATGGTTCAACATGATGTAGAGATCAATGACATTGAGCTCTAATGAGGAAGAGTACATGGCAGTGATTTAAGCATCATGTGAGGCACTATGGTTGAGGAAGTTGTTCTTTGGACTATTCAGTGAGGATTTAGAGGCTACATTGATACATTGCATTACTGAGATTGGCATTAGGCTCTCTAAGAATTCCATGTTTCGTGATCTAGCAAGAATATAGAGATATTCTATCACTTCCTACAATATTATGTGAAGAAGGGGGTCGTAAGGCTTGAATACATATATATTGATGATCATATGGAAGATATATTCACTAAGGCACTTTGCAGATAAAAGTTTGAGAATTTTAGAGATAAGATGGGGTTGGTAAAGAATCCCTTCCTCATTAAGAGGGAGTGTTGAGAAGTGTAACTCAGAAGGTATTGACCATGTGCAGTGTCCTATCATGGAGGAGGACAATGAAACTAGCCAATTTGATGGATTAGTCTCTTTCCTAAAGTTTTACTTAGGAAAAAGTACATTAGATGTGTTATATTTTAATGTTGACTTATTGAGCACTTTTTCTAAAGTTAAAAGTGAAAATAATTTAAGTGATGGTTCTTTTAATCTTGGTCATCCATCTCATTGAGAGGATGAGGATTTATCTCAGCCCTTAATATATTTGGATATAGGGTTTTCACTTTCTCATTGAGATAAAAGAAATCAACTTGGTGGTTGGGCATGTCTTTTTTAAGAGAGAGAGGGAAAACTTCAGCTTGGAGAAGGAGTTTTCTTGAGGGTTTGATGGAGAATTTTTCCAGAGACGACGAAGGAGAATTTTATAGGAGGATTGTCTAGCTTCCTTATCATTTTGCAGAGGCCAATACTCATATATGAAGGATCCTCCTTATAGGGTGACACAAAAGTGACGCATGCAATAGTACGATTGACGCAAAGGCTTATGTAGGGGTTATTTCTCAATCATTTTGGTTCACTGGTTTGGTATGGGGTCGTAAAATTGTTCTGGAAGTGTATTTTTGGGGTTTACTAGGGAATTTGATTGGATCAATCCATTTGTAATAGATCTTTATATTATTTCTATTGAATAATAATAAAATCCACAAACTGAAGAACGGGTTTTCCCACATTGGGTTTTTCTCAGGGTTATTTTACCCAAAAATACTTATGTACTTCAGGTGATGTGATTGTTGTTGTCTTCTACATTGTTCCTAGATTTATTTTTTGTTGTGAATTTTAATTTTGTGAAGAAACCTAGCAGTGACCTTACAAAGAACAATTTCAGAAAATTATTTTAAGTGCTAAGTGATTTATGAGTGATATATTGTTGGAGTTTTTTGGTTCACCTTGTTGGGTTTTAGTGGATTCACAACTACAAGGATAGACAAAGATAGTTGTGTCTATGGTTGGGTGGAAAGAGGCTAACCCATCAGCAGTTTCCAATATATCTTAAATTCTCATTTAAGTGTTTCGGTGTTTTATATATTCCATGATAAGTTCATTGGTGTTATGGAATTTATATTTTGGTCATATGAAGAATTTGATATTCTGTTCAAGTAGTGGAAAATATATTATGTTATTTTCTCTCTAATAGTATCTATTTTTAAAGGTTGTTGTAAGTGATTAATTGTAAATCTGGGTAAGAACAGAGTGATGTTTAGGCATATGCAGCCATTTGTATGAATAAATCTCACGTGTTAGTAGTGCGGACTAAGTTGTTAATGTATTCACAGAGCGTCTGAAAATAAGAATGCATGATTCTTATTAAACAAATGTTTCTCCTTATAATACTGAAGTTGTAGATCAGTTCTTGGAGGTGACATGTCTCTAGTTAATGGTCAAGCCTTAAGACCTTCTTGGAAGGATTAGTTGAATGCTAAATGACCTATGGAAGCATGGGTCAAGTCCTTAACTTCCATCCAACATGATAAGCTTGACAAGGGGGTCCTAGAATGAAAGATGGACTATAATTTTTGTCTCATAAGCCTAGGATATTTAGTTGAGAGGATAAGGTATTTTAAAATGAGGAATGTGTGAAATAAATTGAAATTAGGAATATGTGTTTTGTATTTAATTTATGTATTATTAAGACATGGTAAGAATAGAATCCTTACCTGGATTAAAAGCCTGAAATGGTGGTTTTTCCTAAATAGTAATAAAGATTTGCATGATTTTAGGTGGGCAGTAAGTCCTGGTAAAAACAAAAAATTTATTATGGGAAGTTTTATTTCCAAGAAATTTAATTTTCCAGAAAGTAACTCAAATAAATGAATATATGTGTTTATATATTTTAATATGGTTTCTCGGCAAAATTTACATCTTGGTAATTATCTAAAATTACCATTATCTTCCTAAAAAGTTGAACATTAAGAGGTGGAAGCCTTATATTATAAACCATGAATTTTATATCTTGTGTACGTGAGTGGACAAGCTTAGAATTTTTCCCTTTTTCTAGGAAAAGAAATAATTTTGCTAAGTTACCAGTAATATGAATTTGGACTATATAGAGGTTAACTCTATAACTCTGGAGAAATTCTTATTAGTGTATTTTTTGTTATTATTTTTAATGCGTGGGAATTATTTTTCCTTTCTCTCAATGTTTTAATAATATTAAACCCCACCATGTTATCAGCGCCGGGAGATGGAGACGGGAATGCACATGTGATAAGTAATATACCTAGGGCCGATATAATATAATAAAATCCCATTAGGTTATCAGGCATCGAGAGATGGAGAAGAGAAGGTGTGCGTGTATGTGATATAGTGGGGGGCTGATATAATATAATAATATTGAACCCCTTTGGAGAATCGGGCAATAGGTGTTGGAGAAGGAGACAAGTGTGTGGTAAGTGATAGACCCGAGGGCCGATATAATATAATAATATTAAATCAATTGGAGTATCAGGCACAGGGAGTTGGAGAAGGGATGGTGCATGTGGTAAGTTATATGCACGGGGGTTGGTGCAAACATATGATAAATCAATTTAATAAACCTAGGTGCATTATAATATATAATATTATTATTAATCCCCCACCAGAATATCGGAGCTAGGGGAATGGTAAAAAGGCATGTTTGGAAAGTAACACACTCGAGGGTTTGGTTAAATAAAATTTAAGCAATAAACCCTATCGAGATATTGGGATCCCAAAGTAAAAGGGGAAAGTAAACTCTCGACATTTACCAGGCTAGTGAAATAGATTAAACAAAAATGTCATTACATGGGGTATTAAATTAATGAGGATTAATTAGTAATAATGTGGACTAAATAAATAAAATCATAAGGATTGGGATTACAATGTAATGATTAAATAACTTAATAATATTATAAGGGTGGAAGGTGTTGCACCCAGTTCAGTGGCACGTAACCCTACCACATCGCATAATTTCCATGTATGGTGACACGTAGTTTCCTCGTGTGATGCCATATCACCTACCATGTGGTAGTACACGGGCTTGTTATTCTCAGTAAAATATTTAAAGGGTCATAAATTTTGATCCAGAGTCTAGGGTTAAGGAAAATTTTGATATCGTTAGAAAGCTCTTGATGAGAAGAAGACGATGGTTTCCTCAAAAGGAGGTTTCGATATGGGTAAGGAAAATAAAAATCATGATACCCCATCCCTTTAAGAGAACCTAAGGAGTGGACAGGTTATAGAGTGGTATCAAAGTTGAGTTGCAAACACTAGGCCTGGATAGGCCAGAGAACAATCACAAGACTAGTATATCGAGGCTAAAGATAATCTTGTTGGAAATATTTTTATGCCTTTAAAAGGTTTGTTTATTATTTGCAAAAGTTCCTTGAGAAGGAATACTTCAGATTGAGATTTAGTTTCAAAATTTCTTGCAACAACAAATGTGCATGTTTATATGCAAAAGAAAAAAAAAATGTTGCCTTGATAAGAATGATAGTTACTCTTACAAGAGTGGGAATATGTTGATAGACCTTCATAGTAAGACTTGAATATGAATGAAAAAAATGGAAGAATTTTGTTATAGGGCGGCATGAGCCTAAAGAATGGATGACTTGAGTTGTTTTATTTAATTATAATGGTGTCTATCCTCTTGGATAGACAAAGCCTCTTGCAATTATGATGGTTGTTTATATAAGGGATAATACCCTTATAGAAAAAAATTCCTTATGGTTAAAGGAATCGAGTATGGATTGATAGAATCCTTGGCAGTGATAATTGTTGCTTAAATAAAATACTAAACCTTGTATGTATAACTCCTCATGATTAGAGGGCTGATGGAAATATTGTAAGGTCAATATGAATGACCTGTGATGATTGAAACCCATGGCATGGATAATATATTTAAGCCAAAGAAAAAGGAGTCCTTTGGATTGTTTTTATTCCTCGTAGAAGAGGTAAAATGATAGGGGCATGTGATCAAGTTTATGAGCTCATGGATGTAACAAGAAAATGTATATGCCTATTGACCTGAGTGCTTGTTTGTGCATGAAAATGAAAGATATGGATATGCTTTAATGCATATCATAATGGTTGAGAATGTATTTAACATGCACATAGACTTATTGCAACATGTGGTGGGCTGTAAAGGATGGCATGTTGATGCAACATTTTAGTTGATGATGACCTAATATCAGCAAGAATGTTAGCAGCAAGAATAAAATGTTGATGATGTTAATGGTTGTAACCTTAGGAAGATAAGGAAAAGGAATAGTAAGAATAATGATCCAGAATATAATAAAGAGAGTGCTTGGACATTCCCCTGAAGGCTAATGGGATAGATGACATCTAGATGTGGATGATATCCATAAGGGTATGTCTTAGTATACTCATGTAACAGAGGGAGGGAATTAGGAAAGGATTCCCTTGATAAAGGTTTGTTGACCAAACATGAATTTAGGCATGAAGAGAGATAGAGATTTGGAATTTTAATGCCGTGGGTAATACTGTAATTAACTATTTGTATTTCCTAAATTGTGGAATGATTTTGTAGTAGAAGGAAAAGAGTGGTATCTTGTTGGTTGTTGCCATGTAGAGAGGGCAACATAGTTATGAATATGCATGTGATACTTGTCATGTGATTGACTATAATGTCTCGTCAGAAAGGTTGATATTAAGATCGAATAAATGAGAATGAATGATATAAAAATGTGCAATTGATGCACATGCATGTGTGTGTGTGCACGCTCAAAGGCATGGCATGACTGCCTGAATAAGTGGATTGTGAAGCAAGATGTGTACTTGCAAGGTTGGAGTAACAGTATGTATGCATGGTTGACCCTACTTTGAGGGGTTTGATTGATTTAATTAAATGTTATCTTGAAAGAGGGGGGTGTTATATTCCACTCCTCAGAAAGAGCTAGTGAAAATGTTGAAAGAAAGCAATGAGTAAGAATGTTATGTTGTTATGATAGAAGACAATATAATGATGCCTTTAAATTTTTCATGTGAATGATTATGAACAATGATGAATAGAATAATTTGTAAAGGAATATGCATGTGAAATCATAAAGTGCGCCCATGGTGGACACACCCATTATGATTTTTACCCCCTAGCCTAAGGGTAACTAAGGAGATGATGTCTTGAGGCCTGCAAGTTGCAGACATGAAGTGTCAAGAGTTAGATGCACAACACATCCGACAGAGCCCCTCTTATTCACCACAACTCACCATCATCATCATCGGCGGTAGAGAAACATCCACTACACCAGCCTGGCTCCGAGAAGACATCAGTTCTTGCTTCATGATGTAACAAGTTCAGTTTCATGGTTAGTGTCACTTTAATATTTGAAGCATTTAAGCATGTTGTAAAGAGTCCTTTATTGATTATGGAATGTTTTCTTGGAAATTATATCGTTTGCTTAATTTCACATTAGTGGTTGACATGGTATCCTAGTAAGTTGGTCACTCTCGAGAAAAGGGTTGCTACTGGGTGGTTTCCTTGAAGGGTCATTGTATCATTCCTCACTTATATTTACCACTTTACACACTTCTTCCCCTTATTTTCCTCATATTTTGGGTTTTTGGGTGCATTGACCCCAAGAAGGGTTTATACCTCATT
Organism: Picea engelmannii; assembly: GCA_009831015.1. Taxonomy (NCBI): domain Eukaryota; kingdom Viridiplantae; phylum Streptophyta; class Pinopsida; order Pinales; family Pinaceae; genus Picea; species Picea engelmannii. The sequence goes on from ML785957.1 coordinate 83,299, forward strand.
TCATGGGAAGAATGAGCTAAAGGATTGGAAAAAGTTGCATTGCAAATAAAATGAATTCAAGGATGTAGCACACCCTCCACAAAGGCACCCATAAATGAGAATATATGAACCCTTGATATGTCAAGAAACCCATGCCCAAAATTCTTCCCCCAATCCACCTCATACTCATTGCATGATCTATATAGGGTCTTCTTGGGAAACATTCCTTGACTTGGGGATTGGCTTACCCAATAGGGCACCATGACACCCCTTCCATACCTAAATTTGGCAAATTTTATAAGGTCTTTTAGCATTTGTTTAATTTGAAAAGGGGGGATTTAATGCACTTGTTAGGTTGGTTCTTGTATTAAATGTGGATTACTTGGCATGATTCATATGAATTCTAGACCCTTGGAGGGTGTACTTGTTTTTCTTTGCAATACCTTGCCCGGTGAAATCTATTCATGAAGGAACTATGCCACTTGGACCTTCATAGGGGCTTGAAATCCTAGAGGATGGATGTCATACCCCACACGTGGGAGATCATTGATGATGATAATTTCACCTTGAGGATGGAGTATGTTGCCTTTGGAGGCACCTTGGCATCATTGGAGGATGAGATTACACCCCTTTTCCACTTGGATATAGCCATTGGAGGCCTGAGACATCACCCACTATCCCTTGACGTCATCTTGGAGGCTAGGGTTTGATGGATGATGTGGTTCTAGAGGTGGTTTGACAGATGAAGGCTCATGGCATGGGACATTTACACACGATATCATGACACGCGGACTTTAGAGGCCCAATGTTCCACTAATTGAGGTTATACGTCACATTCTCTATCCCTAAGTCACCCTCCTAGGGCATGATGTCACCCTTTTTAGGGTTTTACTTTATGTAATTTCATTTTTGTAAATTGTAAAAGAAAATAAAGGGGGTCGACCCTCTTGTGATTTGTTGTTGACATTTTTAAGTGAACAAATTGGTTTAGATGGCCTCATATAAATAGAGGACCATCTCACTTTCATTTTTCATCATTCATCACTCACCATTTGTGAGAAAAAGCCTAAAATAAATTCCCTACTTGGATATCTCTCTCTTCTACACTTATGTGACTTGCTTGGAGGATCAATTTGTGGATACTTTTGCTGATTTTTGGATGGAATTTCAACAATTAGGGTTTTATCTCATGCTATCTTGGTGAAGTAAGTGAAATTTATGCAATTTTATCTTTGTGCTATCAATGTTTCATGGTAATTTCTCTTTTTCATGCTAGACGTCTTGCTTGGAAAACCCTAAGACAGGAGCATAAGTGCTTCCTCCCCTCACAAGGTTAATTTTGTCCAAAATTTGTGAAGGAATCCTTGAAAGGGTTAGATTCCTAAATCCCTAAAGTGATAGCACTTTAGGATTTTATCCCTAGACATTAATTTTAACCTAGTTAAAGCATCAAGAAGGGAAAAGTTTGCTAGAGCCCAAAAGTGATTTCACTCTAGCAATCCTTCTCTTTGAGGTTTAAACCCTAAGGCGCTAATGTGATAGCACTTTAGATCTTAAGCCCCACTTCTTGGTTTCTACTTGTTAAATTTTCAACAATCGTTGTATTGTTGTTATAAAGACTCCATAGACCTCAAAGACACTCATCTTATTGTTGTCTCTATTGGTGAAATTGATCAACAAATACTCTCTTTCAATTCTCTCAAGATTTCTACTAATTTTTCTAACACTAACACTCACTAACTCTCTAGTAAACCTGTTGTTGTTACAAATTTTTGCTACAACCATATTAATACACTCTTATTTGTTGCATACACTCTTGAAAGGGTGGCCTAACTTGCTCATAATTTCTCTTAAGTAATTGGATAATGTTCTATGTGATAAGAGATTCATTTGCTTGGTCAATTGTTGAGATTCTAAGCTCTTTTTATTGTTGTTGTTACAAATTCGTATTGTTGCTATAAGACTATTGTGTTGCTGCAAATTTGTACCATCCATTGAAATTTCATTGTCTAGTGTCTTATGAGGTATTAAATTCATGTTTGAACTTGGAAATCATCACATATATTCTATAAATTGTTCTTGTTCTGGGAAAGTACCCAAACATCCTTATACCTCTTAGTCTCCTTGACCTAGAATAATATTCAAGTGATAAAGAGAGGGGGAAATAGGCCTGGCTACTTCACTTACTACTTTGATCCCTTGAGGTCACTGAGGAAGCCTCCCCTATGGTGGACCTCCTCCATCCCTAAAATGAGGGAATTTCTTACTAAGGTGACAGTGGTAGGATTTTCCATAGTTATGCAAATTTGGGGGACTTGTGTTGGGCTTTTCACAAGTACAAATCTTGTGATAACAATGTTGAGGCATAAGGTTAAGAGCATGAAAGCACAGTGTGAATGCAAGTTTATAGAATAAATGTGCATGCATGAATGTGTACACTAGAATGCATAATGAATATGTGCATGCCTAAAATTCTTTAGGTAGAATTGGGTAAGTAATTGAAATGATGAAGTTGATGCTAACTCATGGATTGAGGTCATTTCAGATAGTGATGAATATGCAACAAGAGAATTGCCTATTGAATAAATCCCATGTGGAGGAACTGTGTAGAGACTTTGTTAAGATAACAAAGTCATAACATTAATGACTACTAGAAAATTAGGTAGTGGATTGCAATCATATTTATCTAATAATAATGGATTACATTTTAAAATATAATGCATGTGTGAAAGACATGCAAGTGAATGATTAATCATTTTCATTCCATTTATGGTTAAGGTGCACAAATGCACTACAATAAAGTTGAATTATGAGATGATATTAATGTTGTAGTATGTTGTTATATCCAGGAAAGGTTAAGATGAACTTGACTGAAAATTTTCAAAGAACGGAGCAAGCACATCCCAAAAGGGGACAAAATTATAGAAGCAAAGAAGGAGAAAAGGAGGAACATTGTTCTCACTCTAAAACTCTGATTTATTTAACATAGTGGTATGCCATAAAATAACAGTTGTGAAAGTAGGGAAGAAGAGATTAATCAATGCATTTAAATGATATTGGTTAAATCCATGTTTTGTAAAGACAAAGAGGCCTTGGGAATAGTTCAATTAAGTTGAAAATCCCAAATTTTCCAAAGGAGTTGGAAAAAGGGAAGATCCCTTTATTCATTTCTTGTTGATTTTTTGTATTTCTCTATGATGAGAAAAATGGCATGTTGTTATGTGTGAATGATTTCAACATAACAATGTTGATAGCTGTATGACTATAGAAACAACATAAATATTAATGTTGTTTTCACTCATGAAAACCTTGAGGGAAATGTGATAGAGTGCATATAGATATGTTGGGGCATATCTGAACATGTTTTGTTGATTTAAATGTTATGGTACATACATTCTTATTTAACAAGACAACTAATACAATTGTGAATGTGATGATGCATGTTATGTGTAGGAAAATATTGGAGCTATTGGGAAAGACAATTTCCAATGCTGGGAAACCTCAAGAAAAGGATAGATACAAGAAGGTTGTTGTTGAAAGAATTGATGAAGGGGCCTTAGGATCTCTCATGAAGCACCACTGATGAGGTACTATTAGATAGGGTGTTGGCAACCGGATAAGGTACAAAAATTTTCATGTCTATGTGGCATGAAGAATTTGGATCTTATATTCAACAGTCAATTATTAGTTCTTCTAATAGTGAAAATAAAAGGGGTATTTCCGTTGAAGAAGTGGAGGAATATTCAATTACATATGAGTCTTCTTCTAATTCTTTTATCCAGAAAGATGGTGTTGGGCATTACATTAATGATGAAATTAATGATAACAAGGCTTTGGATACATTTTCCATTATTTCAGATGTCTCAATTAGTTGTTGTTATGATGAATTTGTTGTTATAAGTTCTCATAAAAATCAGGTTAACTATGAAGAAAGCAGTGTTGATGGTCAAACACAAGCAACTCTTTCTGGGAATTTTCCGCAGCCATTTCTTGGACTTGGAAAACCAGCATATCAAAGTGATGAAGGTTTTCGAATATATCATGAGGAAACATTTTTTTTCAAAATTGGCTCAAGAGGTATCTTGTACATAATCTATGATTGATTATGGTCAAGATAAGGAATTATCCGTGCATCATCATACTCTTGAAAAATTTGCTACTTTAGGTTACAGTGAAATAAAGGATGAACCTTTGAAGGAAAATGAAGAGATTGTTTTAAATTATTCTTTACAAGATCCACAACTTTTCGATCCACCTATTTATGATGAGTATTATGACCTTGATGATGATTTACACGAGTAACAAGTAGTATTTTCCTCTTCTAAAAATTCTAATCAACCTGATTATGATGAAGATGTGCTTACTCCGCAAGATCAATTTTCTTCTCAACCATTTTTAGTTACAAAGTCTCATACAAAAATTATTATTCAAAAGGAACTTGAGCATGCCTTTTCCTTTAATGATCCTCCATTGTTTGATGGTTATGAGGAAATCAATGTTGAAGGTCATGAACAAGTATTTCTCCTTTTTTTCTAGAAATATTGAGCAGCATATTCAAGATTTATGCAATCCTTTATATGGAATCTTTCATCCAGAAACAGAAGAATCCAGCAAGAACAAATCATCCATGGAAGTCAAATTAAAGAATGTATTGCTACTTATACATCAAGGTATGGTTCTCATGTTTTAGCGTATAATGTAGTAGTCTATATGAAGTCAAATTGGATTAAAGAATTTTCGGTCATTCATTTTGTGAAGGAAGAATTTCAAAACTTTAAGTATGGGATTCAAGATTCTAAGTTGTTGCTATATTTTTTCAGTTTCTACTATCATATTCATACTTAAATATGGAGGTCAGTTTCAACTTGTTAGTCATTTCATCGTATGGATTCACTGGAAATATGATTACACATTATTACTTGGTTCTCATCTGAGTAGAGTAGGGGTGTGTTGAATAAGTTCGTCATTCGAGCATTTCATTTTTAGTTTGTTTATACAGTAGATCAATAATAAGACTCCATCACCCAATGGATTTGGCATTGTACAAGAGATGGGGATTTTTAGATTGCATTTTTCTTACAGAGTGGTTTGTTTCTTCTTGCATTTTTTGGTTTGCATGATGTAGATGTTTTTTAGAATAGATTGAGGGTGGCATAAACAAAGAAATAAGGCACATAGGTCTGTTGTTCTTAGCACCTCACAGGGAAGTGCTACCCCCAGTTGGAGACAATGTTAGATCATAGGCCTACACCTCTTCCTTTTATTCCTCCATTATCCCATCCATCTTTCAACCTAGTTTTTACTTAGTTTTTCTTCAATGGTGTGTTGAGTCATTTTAATTTGTTTTTATCTTCCTATTTGGTTTTCATCATTTCCTTGATCTTTATAAGGTTAATACAAGTCATGATTTGAGTTGAATAAGACACATCCCCATGGTTATGTCATTGTTGGGTTCAGACATGTTAACTTAGGCCTTTTGATGCAAAAATAAAATGTTTGCAAGAATTCCCCTATTCTTGCAAACAACAGAAAAAACGTTGTTTTGTGAGTTTTAACGTTCAAAAAATATTCAAAAGTTTGAATAACGGTGTGTTCACACCTCGCATGCATTTGCATCTCCCTGTGCACTCGATATTGTGCATTTTTCCACCAGTTTAACAATCATTACAAAATATGTGCTAAGGATCATGCATGTTTGTGCCTTAAGTTGTTATTATTGCAAGGTTGTGTGCAATTATCATTACAGGTGGTAAATGAACCTGAAACAACGCATACAATTGACCATCACTTTCATGAAGAGCAACCCGAGAGTGTTTTAAATTGAACGTAACATAGCCAACAAGGCTGAAACTATTTGAAGTAGTCTTGGAAATAAGAAATATGTTTATCAGAGGAGAATGGTTTTAATTTATATGTGCTTTAAACAGGCATTACATAGGAGTGGTTGTGCTCTTCACACATAATTTGGATGGGTTTCAGACTCAACTCAGGGACACCATAATTCACATTACAGAGCACTTCATCATTGGGGTGTGCACTCTCCTTATTAGTGGTGAGAGATGGTTTAAAAAGGGAAAATTGTTAGCTTAAATCTGCAACAAATTTCTCGTGACAAAACACCAAAACCATGATTGGAGTCAGGGAATCTCAATTATCTGGATTAAAGAAGAGTGAAGGGGAATTATGACTACAGTTCAAAGTTATATCATAGGAGAAGGTAGATTCTCAATCGTTCATTGTTATCACATTCAATTCCTTATGCACTTAAATGGTGACAAGGAACTAAACCTTCCCTTCTATTTGCTTAAGAGCTTAACTAAAATTTCTAAGAGAGTCCAGAATTACCCTGAATCTTCTCATAGAAGCGTATATCACTAGGGGTTCATTAAAAAATTTCTTAAATTTGCTTTAAAAGAAATAGAAATTCCTTGGAAGTGTTTTCTGGAGTCTTTAGGGTTACAGGAGGAAGGAAAGGAAGTGATCCATGACCATAAGAACAGAGGGACAAGGTTAACCAAGAATCTAGGATTTATCCTAAACCTGGGTGTTCATCGAAAGCTACCCAGCAAGCCAAAAATAACACCACACCTAAAAAACGGGGAACCCGATCTGAGAAAGAAAAATAAATTACTCCACCAAGAGAAGAAATCTCTCGAAGACAATTAAGGTCCTCTACAACAAAAGAGAGAGATATGGAAAGTGGAAAAGTGTATGTCATGAATTATATCAAACAAGGAGAAGAACAAGTAATCCCAACATGCCCACTGTCACCTGAACATTCTGAGGATAAAACTATGCCCACTACCATGCAGCAAGACAAAAGTCCCAAGTCAAGAACCAGTAGACAGAGGGGAACTAAACCAACCAATCATGATATTGTTGCAACAGAATTTGTGTCAATAAACACCCTGATTGAGGAATCCCCTGAGGCCAAGCAAAGTAAAAAGAGGAAAGGGAGACAGATGCCTGGAATTCCCAGCAAACCCAATAAAAAAACCATGCTCACAAACCAATTAAGGTTAAACTCCAAGGCATTGTTTAATCCATCCTTAAAAGACCAAAATACCATAGTAATTGAGGATGAGGAAACTGAAGAAGACCTCTATGAATTTGAAAATATAGAGGAGATGGATATACATTCATTGAAAGGGATGACAGGGGATAAGGCAAGGTATAAATATAGTAAAGGGGAGACCTCAGGTGTAAAATATGATGTTGTAAAAATAGAGTACCCTGCAGATATGGAATCAGAACAAAATGTGATGGACTTTGGTCCAGACCCTGAGCAGGACTCTGATGACATAACTCCAGATGCAGAGTTGGCCCCTAAGCAAGTTCCCCGTGATGTCAAACCAAATATAAAAGGAAAAACGTTGATGATGCAGGAACCTGTGAGAGAGACTATTGATAAAAAAATCTGAGAAAGCACCTAGATATGAAATGAGGCCAAGGAAATCCAAGATTTCCATTGACCTCAATAAAATTGTTACAGATGAAGAGTAGGGGCTCAAGAATGGAAGAAAAGTAAAGACATTAATCAAGCCAAAAGTTGAAGCTGACAAGGAGATGGATGACAACCACCAGGTGCAAGCTCTCAAGCAACAAACTGATGACATGGGGCAAAAAATTCAAAGTCTACAACAACAAAAATAGGATCTTGAGATGCATCATAATAAGCTATAGAAAAAGTTCAGAAGTTGCAAAAGAAGCATAAAAAAACATGCATGTTCTTGAAGGAAATAATATAAGTGTCCACTATTGTCAAAGGGTAAGGGAATTCGAGATCTTTGCCAACTTAGTATACAACTTTTCGAGGTTGGTCTCCAGTTTTTGGTCTATGTGTACATCCATGCAAAGTTGAATTCCAACAACAACTTATGAAGACTTTTTGCTATGCATATGTTTTACTTCAGTTATCAACAATAAGTTCCAGTTGCATTAATAGAATTTTGTTTTGGTTTGGTCAGAGGCACTGCTGCCACTTGTAATAAGTTGTTTTATTTTATAAGAACAATGTTTTTGAGATTGAATTAAGGGGGATTTATGAACTGACACTTCAACTCAACTCCGCTCAGTCTAAACAAATGTTTACAGATTGTAATTAGGAAATAATAGTGAATTTGAACCTACAGGATCTGATTGTGATGTAAAGTTGAACTTTATAATTTAGATCCTAGATAGGTAATCGAACCCTCTCTCAATAGAAATAAATAGATGGATTTTTTAAAGTAAAAGGGTTTAGTTTTTGGAGGGATCAAGCATCAGGATTTTGGATGGGCCTTGAAGCATAGAATTGCTAAGTTTCCCACCTAGTGAATATAAATTTTTGTGACAGACCGTGTTTTCTCAAATCTTGTGTGTCTTCTTATCTGATCTAGATGAAAATTGAAATGAATGCAAAGTGTTGTTTCTTTTCCTCTCGGTTATTGTCTCAATAAACTATTTATTGTCATGCAACATGATCTCAGCTATTGTTTCAGTGAATAGTTTATTGTAATACAACTTGTTTGGATGATTTGTGTCCAAGTACATGTTTTGGATCTGAAATATTATTTAAGGTCTAAAATTTCATACAACAAGTAACAAATTGTATGCTTGTTTGTATTTCATTTGTTTTATTCTTCATATCTTTATCTTCTCACCAAAATGCATGCCACCAGCTAAGGGAAACCTTATATTGATATTGTTGAACACTCCAACTAGATCATTGTCCTTGGAAACCTATCTATCAGTGGAACAAAAAACTTAATTCATAAAAAACCAATCATTCCAACACTTGAGGTGGCCTAGCTCTGCCCTTTAGCATTCAGGTGCAAACCTTAGGACCAACTGAAAGACAATGAGATAAGTCAATGTGGCATCCATATGGATACAGATCCATTAATTGCACAGATAAGTAATGTGTTGAAAGTATATTTCCTCCTGAATTATGAACAATAATATATATTTATGCATTAAAATGATGTTAACATGCATGTTGCTTGATATTTGTCATAGGCATGTGTTGGAATTATAGGGGTCTATAAATAGACCAAACTGTGAGGAAAAAGGATAATATGGGACTATAATATGATCTAAAAATCCTTAGATGCTAGATTATTCTTTAAACACACATGTTAACATCTAACCTGATTCAAAATATTTCTTGAACAGATTGCAAGCTTTGCAGAACACCTATGAATATTTTACTTATCCAAAACTTCTTAAAATGATGAATAATTTGTAGAACAAAGTGAGATAATAGAGCAGGAAAATAAAATAACTAATAATACAAGACCTGAGACAGAGTTCACCTCTCCTAGGCTACATCTCCAAGTCCCCTTCAATAGTGAGATTGCTCTTCAATAATCTCAAATATCAAAAATTACAATGAAAATGGACTTACAAAGACAAATTTGAAGTCACTCTTCAAATACATTGCTCAACCTCAGAAACATAGGTTATCATTGAATTCCTCTTGAAATTCTAAAAAAAATGAGTATAAACTCAACTATATTCTAAGCAGGCTCAATAAGACCCCCTTCTTCATGCAAAACAATGCACTCAAATTCTCATACAAGGAAATTTGAACTAAGATATTCATAGACATCATCTTAGAAAAAAATAAAAATTATCATCGTGCTCCTCTCAAAAAACTGAGAATAATGAGTATAAACATGACTATGTTTGGACATGGTGCTCAAAGGCATGCAAAACGAGACAAAATCATGACTCTTGGAACTCAAATCCATACACAGCATGAAACCCGAGGCACCATATTGTACCCTGCATCATACTCTACATCATGTTGCATTGGTTTTTATGCCCATAAATAGGCTAGGTCTACCAAACCCTGGCCCAACCTTGCCGCAGATTTGGCATATAGTTAAACAAATTATGTTTGGTTGTTCCAACCAACTGGAACACATGGGGTTTTGGTTGGCGTATTATTTTTAAAATGTTGGGATGGCCTAGAGGTCGTGGGGTTGACCCCGGCTAGCTCCCTTTATAGTATATACCATCTAATATGTACATAAATATATTATAACTCGTGGGAATATTCGACGGAATGGTTAGCCCAATTGGTTGTGGCATATGGTTGAATTTGTTAGCCCGGTGCGAGGAGGTCGAGGGTTCGATTCCCTCTTACCCCAACAAAATTTTAATTTGTAGCCCAACTTGGGCTTCTTGAAGGTGCCACGTGGAGCCATTTTATTGGACCACTTGGCAACCTATGATTGGTTGTTGATGTTGACTAGGAAATGACATGTTTGTCTGACTAGTCCACATGTTTCACGACCTGCCATGTCACTGATAATTGTGTCACTATATGTCTTCCATGTCATCGTATGGTTGGCCACATGTCACCCTGTCAATGGTGCCACGTGGACCGTACGATCTGCCACATTATATGTATGGATGACATGTGGTACTTTCCTAATCGTCCAACTGGATGCCAAATCATCCAAATCCAGGTGACACATGGCAACACCTGGTGTTGCCACATCATCATGATAACATCACATGTCCATGTGTCACTCTCTGAGATTTCCACTTATTGTACGGATGTTGATTTCATCAATTGTATGGAAGGACATGTGTCGTCATTTGATTCGTCCACTTCAACTATATGGATTCCACGTGACAGTTTGTTGTACTTCCACATCATATTGCTGATATTATCTGTACAGACTGCGCAATCATCATTTTTCCTTGTTTTTATAAAAAAATTGAAAGACCATAACTTTCTCATACAACATTCGTTTGAGGTGATTCATGCATTGTTGGTCTCTCATTGAGATCTGTGCAATGAAGTCATTTTCAAAAACATTTGAGATGAACAATGTTTTAGCATTTATGGATCCTCCTAAATGTCTTTGAGTGTTATGGATCCTCCTAGATCACACCTTCCCACTGAATAACTTTTGGACCTCCAAAAGTATAGATATTTCAACAACTTAGTGATGATAACTCCTTCTCACTCTTCCACCTTATTGAATTTATTTTCACAATTTATTCAGCAACTTAGTGATGATAAGGCTTCCTCACTCTTCCACCTTGTTGAAATTTCCATGATTCCCATCTTGGTCTTGGTCTTGATCTTATGGATCTTCATCTTGGATATGGATTTGATATCCTTCTTGAACTTTCACAGAGTCAAGGAAAACCAAACTATATCAATGTACTTCTATCTACTTCTCTGGAACATGGCTCTAACTCTAGCTCTTTGCTCATGGCTACTGGTGGTAATTTAGATCTAGCTCCAATTATGGCTCATAGGTTCCTTCATAAAAAAATTCTTCTCACCGACTCTCTGCTCTGAAATATCCATATTTGAATCATGACTCAACATCCACTTCCATCTTCTTCTCTATTGAAGACAGTCCATCTCAGAAATCATGAAACCAAGTCAAATTTTTATCTATGACTTACCCATCTGGCTTAACTATTCATGTATTGTTGATGCATCTGTAGGAAACTCTGAATGAATTCAATTTACATTTCCTCTCTCCTTCCCTGAAATCAAAACCCAAACATGTTTTCCACAAACATATGCATCGCTTGAATTGCTTCTACTCAAGGTATACATCTACATGAACATGGAATAACATCTTAAAGATGTTCATAGCATAAAGCATACTTATTTCACATTCCCTCTTTATAAATAATACTATTTCTTTACCATCTCTAGGAAGACATTGCATAGCTATGATGTTCTTCTGACTCTCGATCTACATGTTCCAATTGTCTGCATTCTTTTGTTTCTTCTCCTTTGGTACTTCAGAATAAGAATGCTATTACATAGACAATTTAATCCATATGTAGTTCATTAGTTGTTAATAAGAAAAATATAATAACAATTGACTACACTAATGTTGAAGGACATTAGAAATCCTTATAAGATTCCTCTCACTCTCAAATTCTCTAAAAGTGGCCATGTAGAAATCCCTACAAGATTCCTCTCACTCTTCAAATTCTCTAAGTAGTGGCTAACACGCCCTCTAATACAACAATAGACATAGACTTTTAGAAGGTATTTACATATGCATACTAACATTGCAAATTACAAATTTACATATTTACAATTTTTTTTCCAAAATGGAATTTTTTCTAATACCTATCCAGGGACAAAGATAGGTGGCTTCTTCATGGACTCATTCGTCCATTAGTACTGGAAGGAATATCATAGGTTCATGTCTCTAACAATGCCTCTGATGTTGATGTTGAATATGACATTGAATCTAACATTGAATCCAAATAGCCACTGGATCCAATTATAGGTCTTCCCAATAACCTATGCAACCTCTTCTTTCAAACACCAGGCACCAATGTTGTGTCATGAGCATCTTCCTTTGAATACACAAGTACTTGTCCGTCCTGGAATGAAACTACATATCCTTCATCTTTGAAAGAGGAAACTGAGAGTAAGTTTACTACATATCCTTCATCTTTGAAAGAGGAAACTGAGAGTAGGTTTACTACATATCCTTCATCTTTGAAAGAGGAAACTAAGAGTAGGTTTACTTTTAAATATAGAACATATAGCATATGTTCTATTCCCATAAATCCTCCCAACTCGAGCTAGAATCTTACATATCCAATCACTCTTACTTCTTGTCTAGTGTTAGTTCCAGATCCTACATAGAAATTTGTGTCAATTTTTTAGAAAGTAAGGAATATTGATCTCATTCATGTCGTGTGGAAAGATGAGCCACTTTCCATGAACCATACCTCAATGTCTTCATAAATTACACTATTAAGACCATCCATTAAGAAGAATTCTATGTCGAATCTTTCAACAAGACTATTAACTTCACTTGAGGTTGCTACCTGTCTTCTTGTGAGTGCCTTTACATCTTCTTGTTTTTGCTTCAGAAATAAGTGTGGATAAAGCATCAAACACTTCTCTATATGATGCCCATTCTTACCAAAATAAGAGCAAAGTTTCTTGTTCCCATCTTAGAACCATGATCCTTTCTTTCCACTTTCCCTATTCTTTTGTCTTGGAAAATGGCATTTGTTTCTATCCTTCTTCTTGGATGTATGTTCTTGCAAGGATTGTCTTCTCTGTAATTTCATCATATTATGGTTATTAGTTCCACAAGAATCACATGGATACATAGACCATAAATTCATGCCAATATTACTAGTGGGAAATGTCTTCATCCCCTCTCTGGAATGCACATCTCTTCCCGGAGATGTCTAGAATTTGTTACCTTTCCCTGGGATGGAAGGTAAGACCAATTGCTTATAAAGGACCTCTTCATCTGAAGTTCTCCCTGCTTTAGTCATCCTATAACATTCTCCATCTTGATGGGGAGAAGAAGAATATGATGAATTATCTTCCTTAGTTACTATCTATAGTTTGTACGAGACATTCTCTCTTGCATAGGATACTTTTCATTCCCTACTTTCCCATCTTCATGGAATGGTGCCAATATCTGGTCCTTAGTTTGCAACTTTCTTTCCAATTCATGAATGACACCTCTAAGTAATTATTCATGACATATCAATCGATCTTGAACCCTTTGCTTCTCCTCCTCGAGAGATTGTAGTTGCATCCTTAATTCATAATTTTCCTTCTAAATCTATCGGTTCATGTCGTTCTAGAGCCTTAAATTCATGACATATGTACTCATATTGTCTTCTACAATAAAGAGATATGTGTTGTGGACTCTTCAAACACCTTCACCAACTTGAGTCATGGACCTCGTCACATTCACTTGCAAACACTTGTCAAAACTAGCTCTGATACCAACTTGATCCAAAAATCCTTAGATGCTAGATTATTATTTAAACACGCATGTTAACATTTAACATGATTCTGAATATTTCTTGATTGTATTGACAACTTTGCAGAATACCTGCAAATATTTTACTTATCCAAAACTTCTTAAAATTATGAATGATTTGCAGAATAAAGTTAGATAACACAATAGAAAATAAAAGAACTAATAAGATAAGATTTTATGACAGAGTTCACCTCTCCTAGGCTACATCTCCAAGTCCCCTTCAACAATGAGACTACTCTTCATTAATCTCAAATGTCAAAAATTACAATGAAAATGGACTTACAAAGACAAATTTGAAGTCACTCTTCATTTCTATTGCTCAACCCCATAAACAGAGGTTTCCATTGAATTCCTCTCGAAATTCTGAGAAAAATTAGTATAAACGCAACTATATTCTGAATAACCTCAATATGACCCCCTTCTTTATGTGAAGAAATGTGCTCAAACTCTCATACAAGGCAACCTAAACTAAGATATTTATAGACAACATATTAGCACAAAATAAATATCATCATCATTTTCTTCTCGAAAAAATGAGAAGAATGAGTATACACATGACTATGTTTGGACATGGTGCTCAATGGAACGCAAAACGAGAAAAACTTGTGACCCTTGACACTCAAATTCATACATTGCAAGAAACTTGAGGCACCACACTATACCTTTCATCGTACTTCGTGTCCTATCGCATTGGTTTTTATTCCCATAAATAGACTAGGTCAGCCAAACCATGGCTCGACACTGGCGTGGATTTGGCATCAAATTAAATGAATTATGGTTGGTCGTTCCAACCAACTGAAACACACGGCATGTTGGTTGGCATATTATTGTTAAAATGTTGGTCGGACCCGGAGGTCACAGGGTCGACCCCAGTTGACACCCTTTATGGCATATACCATTTAATATGTAAATAAATATATTATAACTCGTGGGAATATTTGACGGAATGGTTAGCCCAAGTTGTTAGCCCGGTGCGAGGGGGTCGGGGGTTCAATTCCCTCTAACCCCAACAAAACTTTGATATGTATTCCAACTTATGCTTCTTGAAGGTGGAATTTTATTGGCCCATGTGGCAGTCTATGATTGGCTCATGATGCTGACTAGGCGATGACGTGTCTGTCTAACTGGTCTACATGTTGTATGACCTGCCACGTCATGGCTAACTATGTTGATATACGACTACCATGTAATCATATGGTAGGTCATGTTTCACCATATCAGTGGTGCCACTTGGACCATACATCCTGCCATGTCATCCGTACATATGACACATGGCACTTTCCTAATGGTCCAACTGGATGCCAAATCATCCAAAATCAGGGGACACGTGGTATCTCCCTGTGCTGCCACATCAACATGATGATGTCATCTATCCATGTTTCAATCTCTAAGATTGCCACTTGTTGTACAGATTCTAACATCATCAATTGTATGGAAGGACATGTGTCATCCTCTTATTCCTCCACTTCAATTGTACAGATGCCACATGGCAGTCTGTCGTACTGCGATGTCAGCTCACCAACCTCATCTGTATGGATTTCCTAGTCATCCTTTTTCCATTTTTTATCAAAAATTTGAAAGGCCATAACTTTATCATATGATGCTCATTTGAGGGGATTCACACATCATTGGAAATCTCTCATCGAGCTCTACACAATGAAGTTGTTTTCAAAAACATTTGAGATGATCAATATTTGAGCATTTGATCCAGATTATTTTCAGCACAAAATGAGAGAGGATATATAATAAATAAATATATCGAGATATTGCAAGAGATCTAATAATATAACATAGATATATCAAATGTATATAACAAGAGACACATATATACAGTAATACACAACTTCTATTAATGAGTGAAATGTTCATAACTGTAAAATTACAGAGTGAAAGACTCGCTAGAATGGTGGCATCTTATCCCTGAGAAGAGATGTGATGGCTATGCTCATTCACAAGAATAATATTGATACAATGAGGCTCCAAGGCCTTTTTAACATAAATAAAATTCAAAACCCTAACCTCGGAAGATGAAAAGCCAATATTTTTGTGGACCCTGTTTTGGGTAGTTTGGTGTATCAACTTCTTGGGGACGTAACTTTGGCATACAATATATGTTTGGGGCGCAGGATACCTCGTTGGAAAGGTATCGGAAAGGAGATTCATTATAGTGGTTCAATTAGAGCCCTAATTTCTATTTGGGGTGCATTATCACAAAAAAACATCGTTTAGGCCCTCAAAATGACCCCGAAAGTTTGAGACCCGAAAAACTGCTAAAAATTGTAAATTTCCAACAAATTGTTTTGATCTAGTTGGAATAGGTGGGTGGCCACCGATATCCACCTAGATCAATACTCTCTCCTTAGGAAGAAATCATCTCCATTGCGTTGATTTCCTGGGGGAGAGGGGAAATCGTTTGTTGAATCTGAATCTTGGAGAGTTACTTGCCTTGCTGGAGAAGTTGAGTTGCTTAGCTTGTTGAAGACTGTCACGAACCTGTTGTTGGCGGGGTTGAATATGCTCAAACAACCTGTTGCATCTTGGATTGACTCTGTGGTGTGTAGGTACCATTGTAGGTGACTAAATAATATCTTATTTCTCTCCTGCAATCTTCTTATGTTGGAAAGAAAGGTCTTGGGCCAAGGCTACAGTGGTTGCAGTGTCCTTCTATTCACCTTTTGAACAGATTGTGAAGAGGTTGAATTTTGCATTATGAGATATTACCTTGCAGCACTGTATTGGTGGGAAAGTAGTCAAAACTACCTCTGGTATCTTGTAGAGATGACCCCCCAGCGTAATAATGGCACTACGGGGTCGAGACTCATAAATAGCATGGCGCTTCCACATATATGGTTGTCCCAAAAGAACAACATAGACATCTGTTGGCAGCCAACCCATTTTTTTGATTGCTCTCAAAAAGCTGCCTACACCCCTTGTCGTATTACGACAAATTATAGTCGCATTGTGCTTCTAGTCATTCGTCTCATTTTTGCGACAATTACAATTCAATTTCGTTTCAGTTTTCACAACTGCAAGTGTGAAAAACACCTCTTTCGTTGCTTAGATTGTCATCGTTTTTGGTTGATTTGCTGAAAGACACTTGATCACTGGTTTATCACATGACTGCTAAATGTTGTCTCGAACCTATGTTCTTGAGCATTATCTTACCTTGATTACGCATTTGGATATATTTGATTGTTAAACCTTTGGGCATAAAAGTTATTGGTCTTGTTCTGATCTTATGAAAATTGTAATGGATTTGGTCTTATTGCTTT
>ML785957.1:106856-146956 GCA_009831015.1 Picea engelmannii
GTTTTATTAGTTTCTAGTTTCCTCTATTTTAGTTTGATTTCCTTTTATTTAGTTAGTTAGTTTATTTTAGTTTGTTTTATTAGTTTCTAGTTTCCTTAGTTTAGATTATTTAGCTCAGATCACCTTCTCTTTGGTTTCCTCACAAGACCTCAGAGCGGCCAACGGAGCCGTTAAACTCGTCATGGTGGTCCATACCAAACGGCTTGGGTTATTTAGACAACCCCGGACCGGTTCCACTCTCCCAGTTGACGGATGGACTGTTTCGCCCGTCAACAACATCCAACGGGGAAACATCACATAATACCTCATCCTTGAAGGTTTAGATGCCATATGACAATCGACACTATTGGTTGACATGGAGATCTCGTCCCTGGCGAAGCCACCCGATGTTGTATGGTTGTGGGTGTGGTGTTGTCGACAATCCCAACTGTTTGATGACCTCTAATGAGATGAGGTTCTTCTGGCTTCCGCTATCAACAATAAAATGCATTGGGGTCCCCTTCACCCGCATATGTTAATGAAAAAGGAGCTCCCCCTCTTCAGGATATGTTGGTTCTCCTGGTTGAATTGTTGCGGTCACAACAGTAATAGTGGGTTCTACGTCGATGAACTATCTTCTCACATTATTTTCTGAATCGGATTTTGAATCTGGGTTCAGATAATTTTCTTTGATATCAGCCACCAATGAATTTTTTGAGCGACATTCATCGGTGTTGTGCCCAGGGGATTTTGTGTAAATCGCACCACTTTCTAGTGTCCTTCTTTATATTTCCGTGACCCTTCTTTTCATGTGGCTTAGACTGGTTTTCAAGAGAATTTTTGTTAGGGTCGTATTTATCATACTTTGGTTTTTGTGGATTTGCAAACTCAAACTCTCGTTTGTTCTAGTGCCTAAATTTTTGCTCGATTTTGATAGCATATTGATAGGCAATTCCCAGTGATGAGATGTCTAGGAAATCAATTTCAGTTTGGGTGTACCTATGCAGAGCCCCATGGTATTTCAAAACCAAATGTCACTCGAAGTCTTTGATACCCAGCTTGGTGAGAAATGTATGGAAAGTATTTGTGAACTCTGACACTATTTGACCCCCCTCTTTCTGCAATGTGGTCCATCTCATGTACCGGTCTTCATAGTTACCAACAGGGTAATAATTTTCCTTGACACATCCACACAAAAAATCACAAGTGGGATCAGCCCCATATATTCCAAACTCCTTTGTGGAAATTTTCTCCCAGTAAGTTTCCCACCAATGTTTTACATGGGGGATATCCTTAAGGAGTGCAAAGGTGATCTTTTTCCTATCGAAAAAATTGTGAATAGAGAAATAACCTTCTAGCATATTTAACCATTTTTCTAAGGCATTCGCATCTATCTGACCTTCTAATATGGGAATATCAAAATTAACTTGTATCTTGAAAGGAGAGGTGCCTCCAAAGTGGTATCTTAATGAATATGTGTATTTTGTTGTCAACGATCATTAAAGGACGTGGGTAAAATTATCCATCATTTCGTCCCTCTATCACATGAGATCTTGCTCAAGCAACAGATTAATAGAATCTTCTGCTCCATCATTTTTATTTTGTTCTTCCATGGAGGGTTTCTTGGGAATGCTAGAGTGATTTTACTCAAGAGAGACAAGCTCGAGACCCAACTTTCTATACTCAAACCTCATTGGGGACATGCACTGAAAAACGATCAAGAGCAGCCTACTCTGATACCACTGATCTAGATTATTTTTGACATGAAATGAGAGTGGAGATATAATAAAGAAATATACTGAGATATTGCAAGAGATCCAATAATATTACATATATATATATATATCAGATTTATATAACAAGAGGCACATATATATAGCAATACACAATTTCGATTAATGAGTGAAATCTACATAACTGTAAAATTACAGAGTGAAAGACTCGCGAGAATGGTGGTAGTTTATCTCTGAGAAGAGATGTGATGGATACGCTCATTCGCAAGAAGAATATTGATATAATGAGGCTCCAAGGCCTTTTTAACATAAATAAAATCCAAAACCCTAACCCCGGAAGATGAAAATCCAATAGTTTTGTGGACCCCATTTTTGGTAGTTTGGTGTATCAACTTCCCAGGGGCATTACTTTGGCATATGATCTTTGTTTGGGGCACACGATAGCTCATTGGAAAGGTATCAATGAGGATATTCATTTTGGGGGCTCAATTAGAGACGTTGGCGATCATTGAGGTGCTTGATCACGAAAAAGAGTCGTTTAGGACCTCAAAATGGCCCCAGAAGTTTGGGACCCGAAAACTGTTAAAAATAGTAAATTGCCAACAAATTGTTTTGATCTAATTGGAATAGGTGGGTGGCCATCTATATCCACCTTGATCAATCCTCCCTCCTTAGGAATTAATGGTATCCATTGCGTTGAGTTCATGGGGGAGATGGGAAAGAGTTTGTTGAATCTGAATCTTAGTGAGTTGCTTGCCTTGCTAGATAAATTGTGTTACTTAGCTTGTTGAAGATTGTCACGAACTTGTTGCTAGTAGGGTTGAATATGTTCAACCAACCTGTTGTATATTGACTTGATTGGGCGGTGTGTAGGTACCATTGTAGGTGAGGAAAAAATATCTTCTTTCTCTTATGCAATCTGATTCTGTTGGAAAGGAAGGTCTTGGGCCAACGGTCCAGTGGTTGCAGTGTATTTATGTTCACCTTTTGAATAGATTGTGAAGAGGCTGAATTTTGCAGTATGAGAGATTACCTTGCGACACTACTTTGGTGGGACAGTGTTCAGAACTACCTCTAGTATCATATAGAGATGACCCCCCAGAGTAAAAATGACACTACGGGATTGTGACTCATAAATAGCATGGTGCTTCCACATATAAGGTTGGCCCAAAAGAACATCACATACATCCAGTGGAGAAACATCACATAATACCTCATCCTTGAAGGGTTGGACATCATATGACAATTGACACTGTTGACTGACACGGATATATCATCCATGGTGAAACCACCCGATGTTGTATGGTTGTGGGTGTGGTGTTGTCAACAATCCCAATTGTTTAACAACCTCTGCTAAGATGAGGTTCTTTTGGCTTTTGTTATCAACAATAAAATGCAGCAAGGTCCCCTTCACCAACATCTATGAATACAAAAGGCACTCCCCCTCTTCAAGATATGTTGGTTCTTTTAGTTGAATTGTTTCAATCATGATAGTAGCATTGGGGTCTGTGTCGATTATATATTTTTTGGGCTGGTTTTCATTGATGTCAACCCTTGAAGAAAGTCTGGTAGCGAATTTTGGTAGCACAAAGGTTTGGGTAATCAACCCAAGCTTGTTTGATGTATAATGGTCTGAGTTTTAATATATTTGAAGGTAATATTGATATAGATGGATATTACATGTCATGCTATTTCTGGTGGTATGTGGAACATCACATAACTCCTCACGGTTAGAGAGTTATGGCCATGTAAAGTTGGAGAACCCTCGTGAGCCATCTAGAAGCCCCAAAAGGTCAAAGTAGTCAAAGTGGTTGCAAAGAAGAAATTATTTAAATAAAAAAGTGAAGTGATAAGTGTACTATAAGTCAAATTGGATACAAAAGAAATTATTTAAATAATAAAGTTGATGGAGAAATTACTAAGTGGAAAAGTGGTTAGAAGTGGGTTATCCCTAAAAAAAGGAAAGTGGTTTAAGATGGTTAGAAGGTAACCCTTTGAGGAAGTTACATAAAAGTATAAATAAGAGGCAAGGGTATCTCATTTTAATTACACTTGAGAATATTGAATATCTACAAGTGACTGGGGTAACCAACAGATATCTAAGGTGAATTTTAAAGGGAAGGTGAAGTAAAGAAGGCCGAAATTCAAGGGAGGATAAATTCTTTTGATGATGTTTTCTAAGGTATGTTATTTACAGGTCATCTCACCATTTTCGAAATAATTTTTTTTCTAGAATGACTCAGACCACGAAATATGGAGGCCATAGAGGAAAAATATCCAAGTAGTTGTGATAAAAATTTCATCTTGTGGGTCATTTTATTTTTGGATTTACACTCCGTGGAAAATAGTGTTTGTGGCTAGTCCTGAAACTAGTCTAAAACATGTGTTTTGGGTAAAAAAGTCATAACTTCTTCATAATAGATCCAAATTTAGTAAAACCAAATTTATTGGTTAGAGTACAGTCTGTAGTATTATTTGTACCATTTTTAGATCCATACAAAAAACATTCTGTGCGGGGAACACTCTACAAGTTCACTCTCTAGAATAAGCCAGAATTCAACAAGGTATGCCATTTTTCCTATAACTCCTTTTTTGAGAGGTTCCAAGTAGTGAAACCTGGAGGAATTGCATAAAATACACTGAAGAACATTGTGTACTATTTTCATATCTTTATTCATTACAGGTACATAGTTATGATTATTTCAAGTTAGGGTTTTTGTCTAATCCAAAATTAGTCATGTAAGACTAAAGTAAAGTTTGATGAAAATGATAGTCTCTTGTTGTTAAAGTTAAGGAAGGTTTGCAGGTATGTGATCATATACACCGGATCTATTACATAGTTACAAATCAGATTTGGATGATGAAATTTATGAGGGATTTTGTTTGGGGTACATGTTGGGTTCATGGTTGAGACAAGGAGTTGATGAGTTGGCACATACATGAGGTGTATAGTTGATGATGTTGGTACATCTTTATGAGTCATAGTTTATGTGTATTTGATGCATGATTGGTACATATTTGGTGCATGGTTGATGCACATGTTGATGGTACAGGTTGAGGTACAGGTTGGTGCATGGTTGATGCACTTGTTTATGGTACAGGTTGTTTGGTATAGGTTGTTACAGGTTGTTTGGTGCAGGTTGATTGGTACATTTTTGCAGCAGTATATCTCACAATGATAGTGTGACAGTGGTTCCATCATTCTACTTCTATTTCAGGGCGGTTGGACGAGGCAAGGACATGTGGTTGTAGCCGGAGAACATAGGGGGTTGTATCCTCCTTTTGGTTATAGCCAAAGAATTAAGGAGTTAGAGCTTCCCTCAGGTTGTATCCTGAGAAACTAGGGAGTTGGAGCCTCCTTCCAATTGCAATTGGAAAACAAAGGAATTTGGTGCTTCCAATGAATGTAATTCTTAAAGACATATAAGAAAAAGCATTATGTGGTTTTCTCCCGCTTTGGGTTTCCACATAAAAATGTTGGTGTACTATGTATGTGTATGATTGCTCATTTTTTCATTGTTTATTTACTCTGAAACTAGTGCATGATAATGATACATTGATATTACACTTGCTTTTATGGTTAAAAAGGATTAAATTGCTCTATTACTAATTCATCCCCCCTCTCAGTAATCCAACAATTGGGATCAGAGTCGGTTCCTTCAAAAATCAATTTAACCACTGGAAGGAGATCATGGATTATTATGAGAATAGAGTACCATTGTTTAATGTTCAGAATGAGTTAAAGTATGATATATGGAGCAGAAGCACAAAAGTATTTTTACAGGCACAGGGGCATTATATTTGGCTATCAGTCGTTACAAGATATTATAGTTCAAAAAGGGCAAAGGCTGCAGCCAAGAAGGAATTGAAGAAAAATAACAAAATAGAAATGGATTTCATCTGGGAAGGATTACCTAATCCGGTAAGAGAAAAGGTTGGTAAATGTTCATCAACCAAAGAACTTTGGGATGAGTTACATGACATATATTCTTCACCCATCGCATATTCAAAAAATGCCAAAGAAGATGCAGATACAAATCAAGAAGAATTATGTTCACCATGTCAAGCAGATTCAGAAGATGAAGAGTACATAATCACCAGAGGTATGTTTTTTTTCTTTAATTGTGAAAAACATAGACATCTTGAAATAGAATGCCATGAAGAAAATGAGACAGAAAAATTAATTGAAAAGGAAGACAATTATGAAGCAGAATTGATTAGTGCTTTAGATGAACTACGAGAACAAAACAAGTCACTCAAGAAAAAATTGATGAAACAAAAAGAAAGTGTTCACGTTTTTTAAGAAGCCCAACAAGTCATCGAAAACTTAAGAACTCAGTTAGAAGAAGCCATAAATATCGAAGAAAATCTTGAATATCAAAAGAAGTATTTGGAAGCCAACATAGTCGCACAAAAGGAAGAAGCAGAAATGAGAGAGAATATATTGGCAGATCATCATAAGGAAAGAACTAACGATCTAAACCAGCTAGAGGCATAGTTTGGTCAAGAAGAGAAAGGACTTGAAGAATAAATAATCACATTAAAAATCCATCTTGAAGAAGTGAAAAGAATAGAAGAATTCATGAAGTCTCGGATAATGAAGAAAGAAGAAAAGGTTGAGAAGCTTGAAGAATAAGTTGTCACATTGAGAAGTAAAATCTTCAAGCTCAACAATAACGTTGAAGAGACAAAAACATTCACATCAGTTATAGAGAATGAAGAGAAGCACACTAGGTTGCTAGAAAAGAAGAATGAAGAAAATATAAAGAGTTTTGTAGAAGTACTCAAACGAAGGAATCATGGTCAATCAGAATCTAGGAAGACTATTGAAGATACATCTTAAAGAAGACCATCCATGTTCAAGCCACAAAGAAGCTTCAATCATGATCATGATCAGTCAAGGCATAAATTCAAAATGACTACACCACAAAGAAGATCATTCACTCCCAGGTATGCAAATTTATTTTATGGTCATTGTTTTTTTTTGTACTAATTTTGGAGATAAGATTTCAGATTGCACAGATTATAAAAGAAATGTTCAAAGAAGAAGTGCCTATGTGGCCCCACGTAACATTGAATGTTACAAATTTCATAACTATGGACACATAACTAGTGATTGTACAAGCATGATCGATACTTCCATGAAAGAGAGCATTGATATGAAATATAAGAAAGTATTGATAAGAAAACACGAAGAACAGGTGAACAAAGACCAAGTCCCAGAGATCACAAGATTGGTAATAAAACGAGATGAACAAAATTCTATAGAGAAAGAAGTCAGATACAAAAAGGTTTGGAAAATAATTGAAAGAAAATAAGGACAAGTAAATAAGGAACAGGTTCAAGAGATTGTACTTCCAGTAATTGTACTGAAAGATGAATCCACAGACAGAAAGAAAGAAGTCAAAGCTCAAAAAGTTGATGAATCTACCAATGAAGATGATGATGAATACACATCAGAGTAGGAATTGTTCTGAGCCATCTGAATTAGAGACTCCCAGGTAATATGAATATTAGACAAGGGGAGTCTATGCGATAGCTATGATAGACCAAAGAACCATCCTTCGAGCAGCTTGCAGAGTTTGAGTAAACATATCCTAAGAAGTCAGTTAGCAGAAGTATAGTTTGATAGATTAATCAGTTGTAGTAGTGAAAACTTAATGATAGTATAGTGATAAATGGGACAACATTATGGACAGTTGTGCAGTAGAGTCTTTGACAATATGGACGGAGATGGATTCGTAAAAACACTTAGTAGGTTTGGATAGATATATGACAATGAACAAGAGGATAGATTCATAGATTGGTTCAAAGAGTGGTTCAGAGACAAAGGAACATTATCATAATGGATGAGAATTACACAGGAAATGGCTCGAACAATGCTAATGGATTCCAAATTGACAGATATTTTTTTTTGGACACATGCAGTGCATACAACAGTTCACATTCAAAACTTAGTAATGCTCATAAACAACAATGACAAAACTCCCTACAAGCTATGGAAAGGAAGACCATCAAATGTGAAGCACTTCAGAGTATTTGGAAGAAAATGCTACATCAAAACAAAAGATGGCAAAATGGGAAAGTTTGACTCTCGTACAAGGAAAGCATACAATTATTACAATCTAAGGTTGAACAAAGTTGTGGAAAGAATTAATGTAACAATTGATGAAACATGTGGACGAGAATTAAAGGAAGAAGAAAATGAATCAATGGAACAGTTTTACGAAGAAGAAGCAGAAGATGAAGAAGAAGTAGAAGGGTAAGATGAAGTGGATTAGACAGAAGTATAAGAGTAATTTCAGAAAGTGCCTCCAAATACACCTAGCAAATGAGTACAGAAGAATCATCCTTCAGATTAGATTATCGGAAACAAAGATGCAGGAGTTGAGACTAGAAGAAGAATATGTTCACTAGAACAAATGCACATAGCACTCTTATCTACGATTGAACCAAGCAGTTTTGAAGAGGCCTGCAAGGATGAATTCTAGAATAAGGCCATGGATGAAGAATTGGATCAAATAGAGAAGAATTACACTTGGGAATTGGTTCCAAGACCAAAGAATAAGAATGTGATTGGCACAAAGTGGGGTTTCATAAATAAATTGAATGAAGATGGACAGGTTACAAGAAATAGAGCTAGATTGGTATGAGAAGAATACACACAAGTTGAAGGAATTGACTTTGAAGAGACATTTTCCCAGTTGCCAGAATGGAAGAAATCTGAATGATTTTAGCTTATGCATGCTCCAAGAATATTAAAGTGTATCAGATGGACATGAAATCAGCTTTTCTGAATGGGAAACTTGAAGAAGAAGTCTACATCGAACAACCAGAGGGATTTCAGTTGTCAAAGAATGCAAATTATGTGTGTAATTTGAAGAAGGCCTTGTATGGTTTAAAACAGGCTCCTAGAGCATGGTACTCTAGACTAGATAAATATCTACAGCAGGAAGGTTTCATGAAAGGAAGTGCAGACAACAACCTCTACATCAAGGTAACTCAAGATAGTATTTTATTAATTGAAGTTTATGTTGATGATATTATTTTTGGAAGTCATTATGACAGGTTAAGCCAACAATTTGAAAAGGATATGCAGAATGAATTTTAAATGTCATTACTCGAAGAAATCTCCTTCTTTCTGGGTCTTCAGATACGTCAAAGCAACCAAGGAATTTTTGTTTCTCAAACTAAGTATACCATAGAAATGCTAAAGAAGTTTGGAATGGAATATTGCAAACCAGTTACCACTCCTATGCAAACTAATGTAAGTTGAGAAAATATGATGATTCAAAGTCTACAGACCAGAGGAAATATAGGTCAATGATTGTTATCTTACTATATGTGATAGCATCCAGACCAGATGTAATGCAGGCAATTGGACAAGTGGAACGATTTCAAGCAGCACCAAAGGAATCACATGTATTAGTAGTGAATAGGATTCTCATATATCTCAAAGGAACATAAGATTTTGGATTACGGTATCCAAAAGGAAAGAATCTATCACTTATTTCCTACACAGATGTAGATTGGGAAGGTTGCATTGATGATCGATGAAGTATCAATGGAGCAGTGTTCTACTTGGCTGAGTGTTTAGTATATTGGCTAAGAAAGAAACAATAATCAGTATATTTATCTACATCTAAAGAAGAGTATATTAGAGCAGCAACATGTTGTACACAGGTTCTATGGATGAAACAAACTCTGACAGATATATAGGTTGAGTATGATGAGCCCATTCCAATCTATTGTGATAATACAAGCGCCATTAGTATCTCAAAGAAAACAATGATTCACTCCAAGACGAAGTAGATTCCAATAAAGTATCACTTTATACGGGAACAGGTTGCAGAGAAGAACACCAGAGTTGAACATGTGGGCACAAAAGAATAAGCAACAGACATCTTTACAAAACCATTTCCAAGGGAATCCTTTGAGTATCTTCACTCGAGACTCAAAGTAATTTCTACTCAAAATTGAATGCTTTTGGATGCTTATATTATATGTCTTATATTTACATGAGTAAGCACCATAAAAAGGACATTTCAGTTTGGGAGATCAGTTTCAGGAAGATTTCAGTCAGGAGGAGTAGTCCCGGATGGAAAGATATATTTTCCATTGATGACAAAGGGGGGGAGATTTATCAAATGCAAAGGTAAATGCTTGGAGAAAGATCACAGAGGCATGGTTCCAGGGGGAGCAATGATCACTGGGGGAGCATGAGTGATATGACACTCAGTATTGCATCAGAGTGTTGACATCAATGCCAAAGGGGGGGATTGTTGATTATTTGGGTTGGTTGTCATTGATGTCAACCCTTGAAGAAAGTATGGTATTACAAAGGTTTGGGTAATGGACCCAAGTTTTTTTGATGTATAATGGTATGAGTTTTAATATATTTTAAGGTAATACTATTCTATATCGATATTACATGTCATGTCATTTCCGATGGTATGTGTGTTGAATTTCCAATGAGCTATGGTTCATGCATTCTCTTTAAAAAAATTGTTTGACTTTAACTTGAACCATAACTATTGCAATAAACCAAGATCACAAGAAGAATAACCATGCACAAGAACACAAGAAGTGTCTTAGGAAACCCTTCTCAACAAGGGAAGAAAACCCAGCTAATTCTTTGTTATATTCTTCAGGAGAAAGACCTCCCACACCATCACCAGCCCTAGCACACAAGAGGGTGTTGTAATTTTCATAATTTCAAACCACAACTTCTGAAATCATGAGATGAAACAATGATAAGTATGTTTCCTCAATGGGGATTCACCTTTATTGATATAGGACTTGTCACATCAAATGATGTGTCTATTGGCACAATAGGTCCGACCTCAATAACTCAAAATATAATTAATAATTACCATATTAATTATATTTTACATTAAGGTAGGGCCGACCTGTACCCTTTACATAAAAAATAGGGTTACATGTAAGTCTGAATCTTGAACAATATAGCAAGGGATCTCATACATCCACTAGTGCTTAGCTACTAGGGGCACATCCATCTATGCTCATCCATAGGGATGTCTCTCTATCTCATTGTGTCTCACAAGAGAACCACACTCACTAGTGCTTAGCCACTAGCATCACATTCACCTGTGCTCATCCACAGGCACATCTAAATCAAAAGATATTATTTCTCACTTTGTTACATAGGAGAGTCATATGGAACTCATCATCTCAACTCTCTTCTCAGAGAAGGCTAATACATTGTTTCATCTATGTCTCTGAACGATGCACCTAGCTCATGGGATTTCACACGTTCACCTGTGCTTAGCCACAGACACGTCCAACTCAATAGATCTTCTTTCTCACTGAGTTACACAAGAGAATCATTTGGAGTTCATCTCAACTCTCTGCAAGGAGGAGGCCAACACAACAGTCCAGTTCTGTCTCAGATAGGAACCCCACATCCAACTCGGGGGCTCTCTCTCAGGTCTGTGTCCTGGAGGATGTCTCACACAGTTGTAATCATCAACAATGTGGAAATTCACATAAATCCTCACGGTTAGAGATTTATGGCCATGTGAAGTTGGAGAACCCTCATGAATCATCTAGAAGCCCCAAAAGATCAAAGTAGTCAAAGTGGTTGCAAAGATGAAATTATTTAAATAATAAAGTGAAGTGATGAGTGTACTATAATTCAAAGTGGATACAAAAGAAAATATTTAAATAATAAAGTTAATGGATAAATTACTAAGTGGACAAGTGGTTAGAAGTGGGTTAGCCCTAAAATAAGGAAATTTGTTTAAGATGGTTAGAAGGTTACCCCTTGAGGAAGCTACATAAAAGTATAAATAAGAAGCAAGGGTCTCCCATTTTAATTACACTTGAGCATATTGAATATCTACAAGTGACTGAGGTAACCAAAGGATATCTAAGGAGAATTTTAGAGGGAAAGTGAAGTAAAGAAGGACGAAATTCAAGGAAGGATAAATTCTTTTGATGATGCTTTCTAAGGTATGTTATTTACAGGTCATCTCACCATTTTCACAATAATTTTTTTCTAGAATGACTCAGACAGAAAAATATAGAGGTCGTTGAGAAAACATATCCAAGTAGATTTGATAAAAATTTCAGCTTGTGGGTCGTTGTATTTTTGGAGTTACACTCTATGGAAAATAAGGTTTGTGGTTAGTCCTAAAACTAGTCTAAAACAGGTGTTTCAGATAAAATCATCATAACTTATTCATAACATATCCAAATTTAATAACACCAAATGTATTGGTTAGATTATGGTTTGTAGTATTCTGTGTACCATTTTCAGATTCATACAACAAATATTCAGTGTGGGGAACGCTCTACAATTTTTCTCTCTAGAATAAGCCAGAATTCAACAAGGTATGCCATTTTTTATATAACTCTTTTATGAGAGGTTCCAAGTAGGGAAACCTGGAGGAATTGCATAAAAGACACTGAAGAACATTGTGTACTATTTTCATATCTTTATTCATTATATGTACATACTTATGGTTATTTCAATTTAGGGTTGTTGACTAATCCAAAATTAGTCATGTGAGACTAAAGTAAAGTTTGATGAAAATGTTATTCTCTTGTTGTTAAAGTTAAGGAAGGTTTGAAGGAATGTGATCATATACACCACGTATATTACATAGTTACAAATCATATTTGGATGGTGAAATTGATGAGGGATTTTAGTTGAGGTACATGTTGGGTTCATGGTTGAGACAAGCAGTTGATGAGTTGGCACATACATGAGGTGTATAGTTGATGATGTTGGTACATATTGATGAGTCATAGTTTATGTGTATTTGATGCATGATTGGTACATATTTGGTGCATGTTTGATGCACTTTTTGATGGTACAGGTTGTTGCATGGTTGATGCACTTTTTTATGGTACAGGCTGATTACAGGTTGTTTGGTACAGGTTGTTACAAGTTGATTGGTATAGATTTACAACAGTATATCTCATAGTGATAGTGTGACAATGATTCCATCATTCTACTTCTATTTTAGGGTGGTTGGACAAGGCAAGGACAGGTGGTTGTATCCACCTTCCGATTGTAGTCAAAGAACATAGGAGGTTGTAGCCTCCTTCTGGTTGTAGCCAGAGAATTGGGGAGTTGGAGCATCCCTCAGGTTGTAGCCTGAGAAACTAGGGGGTTGGATCCTCCTCCGATTGCAGCTGGAAAACAAAGTAAGTTGGTGATTCTAATGAATGTAACTCTTAAATACATATAAGAAAAATCATTCCATGGTTTTCTCTCACTTTGGGTTTCCACGTAAAAACATTGGTGTATTGTGTATGTGTGTGATTTCTCATTTGTTCGTTGTTTATTTAATCTGAAACTATTGGATGATAATGCTACATTGATATAAAACTTGCATTTTATGGTTAAAAAGGACTAAATTGCTCTATTACTGATTCACCCCCCCCCCCCCNCTTATTATTTTGTGAATTAGATTATGAATCTGGGTTCAGATATTTTTCTTTGATCTTGGCCACCATTTATTGTTTTGAGCAACATTTATCGGTGTTGTGCCAAGGTATTTTGTGGAAATCACACCACTTTCTAGTGTCCTTCTTCGTCTTTATGTGACCCTTCTTTTCATGTGGCTTAGACTAGTTTTCGGGAGGTTGTTTGTTAGGGTTGTCTTTATCATACTTTGGTTGTTATGGATTTGTAGACCTGAACTCTCGTTTGTTCTGGTGCCTAAATTTATGCTCGATTTTGACAACATATCTATAGGCAGCTCCCAGTGATGATATGTCCAAGAAATCCATTTTGGTTTGGATGTACCTATGCAGAGCCCCATGGTATTTTAGAACCAGATGTCCCTCAAAATATTTGATACCCAACTTGGTGCATAAGGTATGAAAAGTATTTTTGAACTCCAACACTTTTTGGCCCCTCTCTTGCCACAGTGTGGTCCATCTCATGTACTAGTTGTCATAGTTACCAACAAGGTAATATTGTTCCTTGACCGCATGCACAAAAAAATCCCAGGTGGGCTCGACCCCATATATTCCAGACTCCTCTGTGGAATGTTGTTCCTATTAAATTTCCCATAAATATTTGACATGGGGGAGAGCCTTAAGGAGTGCAAAGGTGATCTTTTCCCTGTCGGAAAAATTGTGAACAGAGAAATAACCTTCTAGCAGATTTAACTATTTTTCTAGAGCATACGCATCTAACTGACCTTCAAATAAGAGAATATAAAAATTAATGTGTACCTTGAAAGGAAAGGTTCCTCTAAAGTGGTCTCTTGATGAATATGCGCTTTTTGTTATCGACGGGCATTGAATAATGTCGTAAAAATTCTCCATCATTTCATCCCTCTGTCGTGTGAGAGCTTGCTCAAGCAATAAATTAACAGATATTTTTCTCCGTCGTTTTTCTTTTCTTTCTCCATGGAGGGTTTCTTGGGCATGCGAGAGTGATTTTACTCAAGAGAGACAAGCTTGAGACCCAACTTGCTATACTTGGACCTTGTCGAGCACATGCACTAAAAAATGATCAAGAGTTTTCATCTATGATACCACTGATCTGGATTATTTTCAGCATGAAATGAGAGCAGATATATAATAAAGAAATATACCAAGATATTAAAAGAGATCCAATAATATAACAAAGATATATCATATGTATATAAAAAGAGGCACATATATACAGTAATACACAATTTCTATTAATGAATGAAATGTACAGAACTATAAAATTACAGAGTGAAAGACTCGCTAGAATGGTGGTAGCTTATCTATGAGAAGAGATGTGATGGCTACGCTCATTCGCAAGAAGAATATTGATACAATGAGGCTCCAAGGAATTTTTAACATAAATAAAATCCAAAACCCTAACCCTGGAAGATGAAAATCCAATAGTTTTGTGGACCCCGTTTTGGGTAGTTTGGTGTATCAACTTCTCGGGGGCGTAACTTTGGCATACGATCTTTGTTTTGGGCGCATAATAGCTCGTTGGAAAGGTATCGATGAGGAGATTCATTTTTGTGGCTCAATAATAACATTTAGGGAACTTTGAGATTCATGATCATGAAAAAAAGTAGTTTAGGCCCTCAAAATGGCCCAGGAAGTTTGGGACCTGAAAAAACTGCTAAAAATAGTAAATTGCCAACAAACTGTTTTGAGACAGATGGAATAGGTGGGTAGCCACGGATATACACCTGGAAAAACATTTCTAGATCCTCCTGGATCTCTTTGAGCATTATGAATCCTCCTAGATCAAATATCCAAGAGGCCACTACAGTCAATGATGTGACCAGGAGTGTCCCACAAATATATGCAACAATTAAGAATTGTCAGGAAGATGAGGCCACTTGGAAGTTAGAGGATGACATGAGAAAGGTATACCCATGTTTGTTCATTGCAGTACATATTATTTACTACGTTGGAAGATAAAACATCGAGGATGGTGTTCCTTTAGGGGGGGGGAATGTAACGCCATGTTTTCCCTAGTATGTAAATATATGTCTAAATGTCACCATGAGTCATGGCTAGTATGTTTAAATGTTTCGACCATGATGAACAGTCAAAATGATAAATTCATTTTAATGATAATGAAAAGAAATTACCGATGGGTGGAGAACTTACACAGAAAATGATCCCATGAGAGGGAAATGGTGAGGAAATTTCCTTGCCAATTTAATATTCAAGAAAATTTGCATTTCTCATTTTCCTAGAATTTCAATTAATGAAGGAAGTTGGTAGTTGAACAACCAAATTTCCACAATTATGAGAAGGAATGGGGGGGTTGTACTAGAACTTCCTTACCTCATAAGCATGGGTAGAAAAGTACCCATCTAGAGACTTCTGAATTGACCTCAAATTTTGGGGAAAATTGACCCATGAAATTAGAGAGGTCGGAGAGTGGTATGAGACCCAGGAAACTAAGAATAGAATGTGGAGAAAAATGATTATGGTTCAGAGAAAATAAATGGGATTCAAGTTCATTATATTTTGGGTAGGAAATAGCAAGTAAGAATCTATAAATCAAGCTGATAAACGAGGCTGCAAATTTTTGGGTGTTAGTTGTGCAAGCTAATTGTTGTGACTCTCTAAGTCAAGAGAAATCCCCCTTGCTTGTTTGAATTAGAGATATATCTTGCTAATTTTTGTTGATGAAGGAAAGTAGCCTTCATCTATTTACCTTTGTTATTAAGTAAGATTTTTTACCTCACAACATCATCTTCTGGCTAGGGGGTGGCTAGCTGCAAGGATAGACAAATATAGTTGTGCCTATTGTTGGGTGGAATGAGGCTCACCCATCAGAAGTTGCCAATATATCTTAAATTATTAGATAAGTGGTTCGATGTTTTTTATATGCCATGATAAGTTCCTTGGTGTTGTGTAATTTATTTTTTTTCATACAAAGAATTTGATATTTTGTTCAAGTAGTGAAATGGTTGCTTCATGTGTTTGGTTGATTGTAAAGTCTGAAGTAAGTTGTGAAAATTATTTTTTGTTAGTTTCTCTCTCACTATCTTTTTTCTTAAAGGTTGTTGTAAGTGATTATTTGTAAATATGAGTAAGAACAGAGTGATGGTTGAGCATATGGAGCCATTTGTATGAATAAATCTCATGTGTGAGTAGTGAGGTCTAAGTTGTCAATGTATTCACAAAGCATTTGAAAATAATAATGCATGATTCCTATTCAATGAATGATGCTCACTATAATAATGAGGTTGTAGATCAATTCTTGGAGGTGACATGTCCCTGGTTAATGGCCAAACCTTAAGACCATATTGGAAGGCTTAGTTGAATGTTGAATAACATGTGGAAGTATGGGTAAAATCCCTTAACTTCCAACCAACATGAGAATCATGACAAGAGAGTCCTGGAATGAAAGATGGACAATAATTTTGGTCTCATAATCCTAGGCTATTTAGTTGAGAGGATGAGGTATTTTAACATGAGGAATGTATGAAATAAAATGAAATCGGGAATACATGTTTTGTTTTGTATTTAATTTATGTCTTATTAAGACATTGTAAGAATAGAATTCTTACCCGGATTTACTCAATAAAACCATGTCCAAAGGTAAAGACCTAAAATGGTGGATTTTTCCTAAATAGTAGTAAAGACTTGCATGATTTTAAGTGGGAAGTAAGTCCTCGTAAAAACAAAAAATTTATTGTGGGAAGTTTTATTCCCAAGAGATTTAATTTTCCAAAAATAAACTCAAATAAATAAATATATGTGTTTATATATTTTAATATGGTCTCTAAGTGAAATTTACATGGTGAAAGGAGGCCGGTAACTTGTGGTAATTATCCAAAATTACCATCCATCTTCTTAATAAGTTGAATATTAAGAGGAGGAAACCTTATATTATAAACCATGAATTTTCTATCATGTGTACATGACTGGACAAGCTCATAATTTTTCCCTTTTCTAGGAAAAGAAATATTTTTTTCTAAGTTACCAGTAATATGAATTCAGACTTCGGACTGTATAGAGGTTAACTCTGTAACTCTAGAGAAATTTTTGTTAGTGTATTTTTTGTTATTATTTTTTATGTCTGGGAATCATTTTTCCTTTCTCTCAATGTTTTAATAATATTAAACCCCATTGGATTATCAGTACCGAGAAATGGAGAAGGGAATGAGTACATGATAAGTAATATACTCTGAGTCAATATAATATAATTAAATCCCATCGGGTTACAGGAACCGGGAGATAGAGAAGAGAAGGTGTGCATGAATGTGATATACCCGAGGTCGATATAATATAATAATATTGAACCCAATGGAATATCAAGCACCGGGTGATGGAGAAGGAGACGAGCATGTGGTAAGTGAATTATAATATTAAATCCATCGGAGAATTAGGCACTGGGAGTTGGAGAAGGGATGGTGCATGTAGTAAGTAATATGCTCGAGGGCAGGTGCAAACATATGATAAATTAATTTAATAAACCTCGGTGCATTGTAAAATATAATATTATTATTAATCACCCATCGGAATATCGAAGCTTGGGGAATGGTAAAAAGGCATGTTTGGCAAGTAATACACATGGTGTCTGGTTAAATAAAATGTAATCAATAAACCCTATCAGGATGTTGGGATCCCAAATTAAAAGAGGAAAGTAAACTCTCGGCATTTATCAAGCCAGTGAAATCAATTAAATAAAAATGTCATTATGTGGGGTATTAAATTAATGAGGATTAATTAGTAATGAAGTGGGCTAAATAAATAAAATCATGAGGCGTAGGATTATAATGTAATGATTAACTAACTTAATAAGAATATAAGGGTGGAAGGTGTTGCACCCAGTCCGATGGCACATAACTCTACCACACCACATACTTGCCATGTATGTTGACATGTAGTCGCCTTGTGTGATGCCATGTCACCTTCCACATGGTAGTACACAGACTTTTTATTCTTAGTAAAATATTTAAAGCGCCATAACTTTTGATCCAAAGTTTGGGATCAAGGTAAATTTTGATATCGTCGAAAAGCTCTTGATGAGCAGAAGATGATGGTGCCCTCAAAAGGAGGTTTTGATATAGATAAGGAAAATTAAAATTCTGATATCCCACCCCTTTAAGATAACCTAAGGAGCATGTAGGTTATAGGATTTTCACTCGCTAAGCAGGCCCGGACTAATATTTTTTGTGATAGGTGAGGCGGGATGGTTTAAGGATGTTAGGTAAGTTCAGTGACCGATAATGAAACAGGGAGCACCCTTACTTATCATGGTAGCCAAAAACTTAGGGACCAATGTGACTTGAGTATGAGTTTAGGTAGAATTTTAGATTAGGGGGCTTACCATTCAATTTCCTAAGGTAGAAAATTAAATGGGAATTGTTGTGGGCACAACACCTACTTAATATTGCCACATTCATGTGATCAAAACAAACTGTATATCAAAAGATAATTTTTTCATGGTAGAGAAGAAAATTTTATATGAATCAAGAAATCAAGCGTAGGGCTTCAAAGCCTGAATATACCCTTTGTGCATTTTCAAGAGATAGAAACATACATGTTTTCATGCATTGACCCAAGTGATGAATACTATCATATCTAAATTTAAGGAGAAATTTTCATGAAATAGAGGATAAGAGAAAATTAAGATACTATAAAGAGGTCATTATTACCATAATCTAAAAGATAAAAAATGTCTTTCTCTTATACCTAGCTTAAAGAAGAAAATCAGCATTGCTAAAACAAGAATGTACATTGCTTAAACAATAAAATCAACATTGCTAAATAGGGCATTGGAAAATTCCTAAAACACCATGGGATGCAATAATTTGTCATCTTTGTGATACTAAGAAGGTGGAGGATGGAAAGCACTTTCTCTTATAGTGTCCTGGGAATGCTCACATTAGATATCAATTTCAAAAATTTTGTAGCACTAGGGATTGGGCCTACCTTGTTAACTCATCAACGTTGTGGAGATTGAGGAAATATTCTCTCCAATTTTTTGAAGCATAGAAATGAAAGGAAGCAGAGGTGTGGAGTACACTTCCTAAACTAATCTATGAGGGAAGATTCTACAAAAACCAAAAAAAAAACATAATTGCAAACACATTAAATGAGCAACAAACCATTAACACCATGGTATTCTTGGGAAAACCCTTTTCGAATAAAAACCCCATGCTCTAAAGCACACTAAATGTATTATTCAAAAACTAAATTCTTACAATACAGAGTATTTGTGCTCTCAGCAAGAGTGTTCAATAGTAGCACAATTTCCTCTAGGCCTAACACTCAATAAATAAGCATGGTAAAACCATAGACCAATTATATTTTACCATTTGTACATACTAAAAACAACTAGCAAGTTAGTCCCTACCACTGATTTCTACCTCTACTCTGAAAGTATTCCTGCTATAGCTTTGAATTATTCTTGCTATAGCTTTGTAATATTCCTTCTGTAGCTTTGCATTATTTTTTTTACAACTTTGCAATATTCTTGCTATAGCTCTGCATTATTCTTTGCCACCTTTTTTTCATATATTCATGTTACATCTCTACAAGGTGTATGACACACATGTCCCAACATTCTCCCACTTTTCGTATACCTTACAAGGGTATAAGGGAGAATGCATCAAACTATGAGCTAACTGTTAGGGCCCATAAGGCCCATAGACTCACAACACCACTTGAATTTACATGTGCTCACTAGTTTCGTCAATGCATCTGCAACAATCTGCAAGGTGTTAACTTTCTCTAGTATCTCCTTTCCATCCTCTACCATGTACCTAACGAAATGGTATTGGATATCTATATAATTTGTCCTTACATGAAAATTTGGATTCTTATCCAGACATTGGAATTGTTACTATCACATTGAATCATAATATCTTTATGACTTATCCCTACTTCTGAACATAGTTTCATAAGCTAGATGACCTCCTTACATGCATGAGTAGATTCCATATACTCTGCCTTTGTAGTGGACAAAGCGATCATAGAATTTTTCTTTCTCATCCAACTCACTGCTCCACAACACCACTGAAATACATAACCACTCATAGATCCACTTCTATCTACATCCCTTGCCTAATCAAAATTAATCTAACTCTTAATATTCACTAAGTGTGGGTCCCATGAAACATCAATATGATAGAAAATGAAATATTCAAAGGTGCCTCACAAATACATGAATACCCTCTTCATTGTAGCTCAATGTTCACATATAGGATTAGCCATGAATCGACTCAAGACTCCCATTTCTTGGGCAATGTATAGTCTAGTACACACCATAGCATACATCAAACTAACAACTTCACTAGCATAAATAAAAAAGGCCATATCCTCCATCTTTGCAGGTGTTTTAGGACACTACTCAACTAAAAACTTAGTTCCCACATAAATTGGAACACTCGATGGTTTGCAATTTTCTATAACATAGAGTTTACATACTTACTCTGGCTCAACTAAATCCTTGTATTTGCTCTATCTCTCCTAATATTCATTCCTAAGATATATATTTCAACCCCCAAGCCCTTCATATCAAATTCTGATGAAATTTGATACTTCAACTCACAAATCACATCCTTATTGTTACCAAAGAATAACATACCATCTACTTCTAGAGTGATAACAAAGAAATGATCACCATCTTTCTTGTAATACACACAATGATCTAATTTGGATCTTAGAAATCCTAGTCCCGACACAAAGGAATCAAACTTTTGGTACCACATTATGGGAGACTGTTCGAGACCATATAAAGACTTTTTTAACTTGCAAACCAACGACTCTTTTCTTTTTTCAACATAGTGTTATGGTTGTGTCATATAGATCTTCGCCTTCAAGTCACCGTGTAGAAATGTAGTTTTCACATCCATATATTTTATCTCTAAATCAAAGGATGCTACTATAGATAATAAAAACCTAATAGATGTTAACTTAGCAACTTAGGAAAATATCTCACCAAAGTCTATCCCCTCAACCTGGGAATATCCTTTTGCAATCAACCTTGCCTTATGTTTTTCAACATTTCCATTTAAACCAATGTTCCTTTTGAACACCCATTTGCATCCAATGGGTTTCCATCCATCAAGCAATGGGACCAAGTCTTATGTATCATTATGTATTAGTGCATCCATTTCCTCATCCATGGAAAATCTCCAGGACTCCTTATCTTCCATCTCCATTGCCTCTTTCATTGTTCTAGGTTCATCAATGTTAGTAGATAAAGAAAATATACATCTAAAATCAAATAGACTATAATTATACATGTTTGGTTGCCTTCTTTTCCAAATGGACCTCCTTAAATTTTGAGGTGGATTTCTTCCTCCTATTCCAAACTCTCTAAACCCTCCTCCTCTTTATGTCCATCATGAACTTCCGATTCATTTTCTAGTTCAAATTTATGAATATTGGGTGGTCGTTGAACCACTAACTTCTTTTGATCCTCTTATGACTGCACCACTATGGGAGAGGACTTAACTTCTCTAAAAATTACATTTTTTCATACAAAACTTTTCTAGCCATAGGATCCCAAAGCTTGTACCCTTTCACACCAACACCATAGCCAATGAAGATATACTTCACTTCCTTGTTATCCAACTTAAATCGCCTCTCCTTAGGAACATGAGCATATCCCTCACAACCAAAAACATGAAGATGTTGAAGTGAGGGTTTCTTTCCCATCTAAGATTCCATAGGGGTCATGTGTACGAGATTTGATGGGGGAGACCTATTAATCAAGTAACATATAGTAACAAGTAATTCTACCCAAATCTTCTTCTATAATCCAAATCCACTAAGCATACTCCTAAATCTCTCCATCAATGTTCTATTCCTTTGTTCTGCAACTTCATTCTATTGAGGGGTATGTGGAGTTGTATTATGTCTTTCAATGTCATTCCTCTTACAAAAATTTTCAAACTTTGCAGAACAAAACACATTGCCATTATCATTCCTAAACACCTTAAGTTTCTTGCCAGCCTGATTAATATTCCTACCAATTTCATTTTCCAAGAGAGATCTAATCTCCTTAAACCAACTAAAAACCTCACATTTAGTTCTAAGAAAATATATGCATTCCCTTCTAGAATAATCATCAATGAATGAGACATAATACAAAGCCTTAGAAATCGAAGGAAATTTAATTGGACCAAATACATCATAATGAATTAAGTCCAAAAACCCAAAAGATTTATGAGACCCGGAATAAAACTAAACATGGTCCTCCTTTCCATACATGCAATGCTCACAGAAATCAAATTCAAGAGTACAATCATTCAATCCATCAACAATATTTTTTTTTTCAAGGCCCATAGGCCCTTCTCACCTATATGGCCCAATGTTTGGTGCCATAGCATTGTCTTCTCTACAAGTAACTTGCTTTCTGAAGCAAGATCTTGTTCCAGAGGTTTTTATTGTGAAGGTGTAGATCATGTAGCTATATCCACTGCAAGAATCAAATAACTCTTACACTCAATAGTGCACACATCAAGCTGGAACAAAGTTCCCACGCGAACACCCTTAGTGAGTACCATAGCTCCTCGAAACAACATGCACCCTTTGTAGAAGAAAACAACTTGCACAACTACATCATTAAGTGTGCTTACTGATAGTAGGTTTCATGATAAACATGAAATGTGCAAAACTCCACTAATTCCATTTACTCTACCATCAGGGAATATAATCAATACTCTACCACGGCCAAATATGCTAAGAGGAGAATCATCGCCAAGGCATAACATCCCACCGTTGTATTTTTCATACACTGAAAACTAGTGTCGATGGGAAGTCATATGGAAGGAAGCTCTAGAGTTTATCATCCATGCACTCTAGCCTGCATGGGTTGGAAACAAAGGCATCTCCACCATATTCTTAAGAATATTTTTCAGACTTGTCATCAAAATCATTATTTTTCTTCTTTTTATTCTTATTCTTCTTCTCTTCCTTGCAGTCCCTTCTGAAATACCCAACCTTGTTGCAGTTAGAAAATTGTGCCTTGTACTTTCCAGTAAACTTATGTCTCCCATGTAATTTGGATCTACATTTTTTCTTTCCTTTTTCCTTTGATCTTCCATGAAAAATCAAGGCCTCATTAATGGATTCAAAATATTTCCACCTCACCTCCTTTGAGATTAAAGCTGCTACAACCTCGTCAAGCACCAATGTCTTACCAAGTTGTCCCGTGAATTTGGAAAGAACACAAAAGGTTAATACAATGATCCTCCTCATCCATATTCACTCCAAATAAGATCAACTAGGTTACAATAGTATCAAATTCATTCAAATTCTCATTTATAGAATTTCCATCACCCATTCTCAAGGCAAACATATTTTTCCATGGAAAAGGTTTATTTATCGAGGATTTATCCTAATACAAATCCCCCAACTTCTTCCAAAGAATTGTTGTGGTTTTTTCTTCAAAATTGTTCGATAATATCGAATCAACCAAATAGAGATTAATAAGGCTTCTTGCCTTTCTCTTCAACACCACCCACCTGTAATGTCCCTGATATGAACCCTTTGTAATTGTACATATAGACCGGTGAGCCGTTGGTACCAATTGTAAATGTAAATGTACATATAGGATGGTGAGTCGTTGGCACCAAGTTTTGGTTCTGAGCGCACCTAAGTAGTGCGCGAGGATTGTTATCAAATAAATGGTGTGCACATTTCATAGTGTTGTGCACTCCTAGGTAAGTGCATGTGATTACATAAGAAAGGAATGGTGCACACTTGGGTAAGTGCGCGGGGATTACCTGGGAGTGCGCACCAAGTCGAGTTATATATATATATATATATATGGTTGTATATGTATTGAGGTCGGAGAGCCTGTGTGATTATGAGGCATGTTGATGAAAGTATATGAACAACAAATTCTATGGCTGGGAGGAACGTCTGAGTTCTGCATCAGTTGGTGACTTTTCATAAAAAATAAGTGTTCTTTATATGCTTGTCTTAATCACTGTGTGCCTAATTATCTAAATGTAATACGGGTTTAATTATTGTATATTGTTTCATATAAGTAATTATTGTTATATGTATAATGTTGCTTGCACATGTAAGTGTGGTGTTGATATTCAGTAATTGTCATAGTGCATGAGTGTAACATCCCCTGGCCACCCACAAGTCGGGGAATGCCACTCCAGAGAAATCTCTCATGCTCTGATACTAGTTGGTAACATCCCAAGCCTTAAACAGGCTGGGCCATGCTACTCGAGGGAACACTTTCGTTCCCTTACTGTGAAACATACGGTAACATACCCAGTATTCAACTGAGCTATGCCACATAAATTTTCTCTTCAACTGCATGCAACTTAAACATATACATACAACACACTTGTGGAAGATTTACATATAAACATAAGCAAACAATTACATTATGTAATCTACAATTTCATACTGAAATAAAAGTAAACACAAATATGCTTCATATACAGGGAAATACCCATAAACATACAGACAGTTATAATCACATATATGATAAACTGTAACATAAGCACGTAAATAACAATGCAGCATATAATTTTATCATACGATTGGTACTTATCTTGGAAATATTGTCACCAACTGCGTACAGACCGTCCACGAACCTCCCATCCTTAGCCTACAATGTTCATCACTCTCAACAGTGAGTCACCCCTGAGCTGGGACTGAACTCCACCCGAGTAAAGGGGTTCCTAACCAGGATAAGGTTCATAGACAACAGGAAAGCCTTCGTCTTAGGTGCTCACTCAAATAACAGCCTACAATCGGTCATTCCCCACATGCCTATCCCACCCAAGGAAGTGTTCCCCTTCTCTGCTCAACAGTCCCTCAGTTTCCCCACTTCCCTTCCATGGCTTCAGCAACAGGCTGAACAGGAAGTCTCAGAGCACTATAGCTGCAGTTTAACACCTTCAGGAATCAATCCCCAGCAATTCTCTCGCTCAAAGAATTTCTCATGGGCCTAACAACCCACCTCTTCAATCCCGCTCCCAAGATAACCAGGTACACCAACCAGAATGGTTAAGGAAACAGGATCATATACAGTGAAATGGATGTCTCAAGGATAACGGACTGTGTGAATGAAAATGGTCATGGAATCATTGACTGGATAACTGAGTGATGGAAGGAATCATCGTGAAACTGTTCAGGAAGTATGATAGTAAGAATGATGGTGAAGCTGATGGTAAGAATCCTCGTGAAAAAGTGACCAAATGAGCTAACTCCCCACAATATGAATGCATGTCCCCCACTTAACACTTGTCATGTTGGAAGCTACTTTGGTCCACTTGTCCCCAACTTTAGAACTTAGGATAAAATAATTATCCATACTTTATGCTTTAGGAAATATTGATATAATATTCCTTTTTGGCTTAAGCTCTCTAGCTTATCCCTTTCCCTTAACTTTTGGCCCTCCCTTTCCCTAACTGGTGAATTTCAATCCCCCATCTCTTTTATCATGGTCGGTCTATGTGCAACGATTTATTTTATATTAATCATGAGACATATACAAAATAGGTGCACTGGCCTTTAACATCTAGGCGCGCTGGCATAATTCCAAAACATAAGCATCTCATCTTATAACAATTGTCTCACCATCCTATAACACATAGCATATACACAAGGATTGCTTACCTCCATACTGCACTCACTTTAGTTACTGTGCGCGGTATCTGGAAATGTGCACACTACATCATTTTACTGTGCAGTACATGCACACACTATGCCATGAAAGGTGCATTAGAAAATGATGTCAAGATAGCTCACCAGCTTAAGTACACTTACATTACAATTACAATTGGTTTCGGTCAAGGGATATTACAATCCCCTCCCCTTATTTATGCACTACCCTCAGTGCATCATATACCCATATGCAACAAAATTATCAAAAATACTCAAAAAGATGCAGGTATTCTATCCGCATTTCATCCTCATGCTCCCAAGTAGCATCCTTGAGACCGTACCAGGTCCATTGGACCTTTACAATCCCTATGGCTCGGTTCCAGAGTTGCTTGACTTTCTGGTCCAAAATGTGCACCAGATGCACTTGAAAAGCGCCTTCTTGCTCCACCTGAATCACATTCCAATCAATAACATGATTAGCATCAGGTATATATTTCTTTAGCAATGATACATGGAAGACATTATGAATAGACATAGATGCAAGAAATGCAATCATATAAGAAACTAGACCAGTCCTCTCTAGGATTTCAAATGGCCCACAAAATCTGGTTGGCAACTTGGCACAGCTTCCCAGCTTCATGGAACTCATGTTAGATTTCACCTTCAGGAAAACATGATCACCCACTTTGAATTATCTTTGGGTTCTGTTCTTATCGGCATAATTTTTCTATCTGTCTTGGGCCGTTTTTAAATTCTTCTTAATTTTTATCATTTGGTCCTCCATCTCCTTGAGAAACTCTGGCCCAACTACTATCCTATCAGATGGGTTATCCCAGCTCACTGGAGTATTGCACTTTATGGCGTAAAGTGCTTCAAATGGGCTCATCTTCAACGATGCCTGATACCCATTGTTGTAAGCGAATTCTACCAAGTGTAGGTAGTCTTCCCATTTTGATGATTTGTCCATCACATACATCCTCAGTATGTCTTCTATCACTCTTTTTACCCTCTCTGTCTGTCCATCAGAATCAGGATGATAGGTTGTACTAAAGTTCAGATTAGTTCTTAATCCTTTGAACAATCCTTTCCAAAAATTTGAGGTGAATTTCGGGTCTCTGTCGGACACAATTGTTTTAGGAATTCTGTGCAATCGTGCCACTTCCTTCATGAAAATATCAGCAACATTTGTTGCCTTGTGAGTGGTTTTCAGTGGAATAAAATGGGTAGCTTTCGTAAGCTTGTCCACCACCACCATGATCGAATCATGCAGCTTTCTTGTTCTGGGCAATCCCGTAATAAAATCCATTGTCGACACTTCCCACTTCCACTCAGGAATGGGTAAAGGTTGCAGCAACCTTGTTGGGTGCCTATGCTCAGCTTTAACTTTCTCGCATTCCATACATCTAGCGATGTATTCAACGATCTCTCTCTTCATACCTGGCCAAAAGTAATGGCTCTTGATGACTGCAACAGTTTTCTGATATCCAAGGTTCCCTACATAAGGAACATTATGCATTTCATGCAAAATTGTATGTTTCAAGTCCTGGACATTTGGAACAAAAATTTTGTTCTTGTACAACAGTATTCCATCTATTCCCAAATTATAATTATCCATATTTTGTGGCATCTTACCCTACTGTAGCATTGTTACCAATTCTCTGTATTCCATATTTGCATTTGCAGCCTCCAAAATTTTTCTTTTAATATCAGTCTAATACATGCTAATGGTTGTATCATGTAGTTCATGCACCCTCCTGTTGAGTGCAT
Organism: Picea engelmannii; assembly: GCA_009831015.1. NCBI lineage: Eukaryota > Viridiplantae > Streptophyta > Pinopsida > Pinales > Pinaceae > Picea > Picea engelmannii. Next base: position 134,360 of record ML785957.1, read on the forward strand.
CAGCCACTTTATTCTCTTTCCCCTTGATATGATTTATATCAAAGTCATATTCGCTTAGAAATTCTAACCATCTGCTTTTCCTAGCATTTATATTTGGCTGATCAAATAAATATTTCAGACCATTGTGGTATGTTCTTAGCTCAAACCTCTTTCCCATGAGGTAGTGTCTCCATTTCTTCAAGGCATGCACTATGGTTGCCAACTCCAAATAATGAGTGGCATAGTTTCTTTCATGCTCCTTCAAATATTGCTCTTTTGACTGAGGACTCCACCAAGTCCTTCATTACATGCATCTGTGCATACAATAAAGTCTTCATTTGGGTTTGCAATCCTTAATATTGGAGCACTTGTCAATAATTGTTTCAAGTGTTGGAAACTCTTTTCGCAATCCAGTGTCCACTGAAACTTCACTCCCTTTCTTTGCAAGGAAGTGATTGGGTGTGCAATCTTTGAGAATCCTTCAATAAATCTTTTGTAGTAGCCTGCAATACCTATGAATGATCTCACCTCTATCACATTCTTCAGTGCTGACCATTCTCTAATGGCTTCTATTTTCTCAGGATCCACTACTATCCCATCCTTTGAAATGATATGCCCCAAATAATGAATTTCTTTTTGATAAAATGAGCACTTGCTCAATTTGGCATACAAATGATGATCCCTTAATACTTGCAACACCATCCTCAAATGATGTTCATGCTCTTCCTCTAACTTAGAATATATAAGAATGTCATCGAAAAAGACAATGACAAACTTGTCCAAATATTCTCGAAAAACACCATTCATTAAGCACATGAAAATAGCTGGTGCATTTGACAACCCAAATGGCACCACTGTGAAATCATAATGACCATACCTTGTCCTAAAGGTGGTCTTGCTGATATCTTCTTCTTTAATCTTTACCTGATGGTATCCTGATCTGAGATCTATCTTTGAAAGTATCTTTGCATCATTCAATTGATCAAAGAGATCATCAATCCTTGGCAGAGGATACTTGTTCTTAACAGTCACTTTATTCAATTGTCTGAAGTCAATGCACAATCTTAATGTTCCATCTTTATTTTTCACAAACAAGACTGGGGCACCCCAAGGTGACACACTTGGGCGTATATACCCCTTCTTCAGAAGTTCTTCAAGATGCATTTGTAACTCCTTCAACTCTGGTGTACTCATTCTGTAAGGAGTCTTTGACATTGGAGTTGCTCCAGGCATTAGATTTATAGAGAAATCAATATCTCTCCTTGGGGGTAGTCCTGGTATCTCCTTGAACACATCTTCAAAATATTCCAAGACTGCATAATCCTCCAATTTTGGCACCTTATCTTTAGGTGTCTCCGCCAAATGAGTTGCAATTATTTGACACCCTTTTCTGTAACATTTCTTCAGTTGCAATGCTTAAATTTCTCTAATGGTTACTTCCCTGGGAATTCCCTGCACTTTCCTTAGTTTCCCTTCCTCATCCAAGAAATTAAATGCTTTGTTATGGCAGTCTAGGAGAGTATGATGTTGGTCCAACCAATCCATCCCAATTAAACAGCCATAGGAACCTAAAGGCAAGATGTTCAAATATGTCTTGGTGCTCAGTCCATTCATGTTCATGAGGCATGAATTATCCATCTCATTAACTTTTCTTCTGGCTCCTGTAGCTAGCTGCACCAACCAGGATTTCCCATACTTGTTTCTTGGAAATTGCAAACTTTCCACCATCTTAGGGTCTATATAACTATGACTAGCTCCTGAATCAATTAAAATAGCAATGGTTTGGTTGTTGATCATACCTTCCACTTCAATCATGTGGGACTGATACTTTGCTTGCTTATTGTCCAGGGCTGCATAAATCCTTGGCACATACTTGCCCATGTCCTCCATTGTTTCAACTTGTTCTACATTGTGAACAACCCTACCTTTTTCACCTCTTTGAGGACAATCTCTGAACCTATGATCTCCTTTACAATCCCAACATTGAATAGGTGGAAGCCTTGGATTTTGACTCCCTGTGTCAATCGTTTTGGGTTCTTTAGGAATTTGTTGTCCCTGTGGATTATTTCTGAAGAATGGTGGCTTAGCTCTCTTCTTCCTCTGATCCATCTTGAATTTATTTTTCTCTTCCCAAGCCTTTTGGAAATATGGCCTTGCTTTATGTTGATCATATAGGCATTTAGCTCACCTCATGGTCTCTTCTAATGTCTTGGGATCATCATATTGTATTTTGTCACCAATGAACGATGGTAATCCACTCAAATACCTTTGAATTTTGATTGTCTCATCCTTGATGAAAGAGACATACTTCAGCAGTTCTAGAAACCTTCTCTCATATTCATCTATGGTCATACTTTCAAGCTTGAGTTCAAAGAACTCTTTCATTTTATTGTCATAGTATCTCTTAGTCAAGTATTTCTTCTCAAAATACTTCTTGAATTCCCTCCAAGTAACACTTTTCTCTTTAATGTGTTGCACCTGCACAAGTTCATCCCACCACATGGAGGCTTTTCCCTTGAGTTGATACATAGCAATTCTACCTTCTGAATGAGAAGAATAATTATGCAATTGAAAATACTTGCTCATGCCCAGTAACCATGTTTCTACATCTTCGTCCTTTTTGCGCTCTCCATCAAATGTAGGAGGTTTGATTTTGTTCATTTATCCTCATAGTTCATCCACTCCAGACCTCTTATACCTTATGACAGGGGATGGACTTGATTTTTTCCTGCTCTCTTATTGGAATGCCTTGGGGAGTGATGGTGATGTCTGCTAATACTTCTTGATTTTCTTTCCTCATCTGAAGGCTTGTGACTTCCAGATTTTCTTAAGCCACTCTCCTTAATCAATTTCTTTTCTATTATGTTCAAGCCCTCCAATAACTTTATGTTGAATTCATCATGATGCTCTTTGGCTCTCATAAGCCTCTCATTATCATTTTTATGTCTTTGGACATCCTTCTGCAAATTTTTACTGGTCTCAGCCATATTCATGTTTTCATTCCTTTCTTCTCCATGTCCATTGGAGTTTGTTCCTTCAATGCCCAAATGGACATCAACCCCTCTTCTCTCATCTTGCTGACTGTAATTCCCCTATGCTTCCTCCATTCCTATGGACTCTGCACTGATCTAATCTGATCTAGTTGTTGTAAATTCTGCAAAACGTGCAGCCATCGGAACTTATCAGGCTAACAATTCAACAATTTCATGAAAAATTTGAACCATTTTGGTTCAATATATACATCGGAATTATCTCTCCTGATTTCCTGGTGTTATCACCATGACAATTCTAGTTAATACCCAAGTCTTGAAAACATAGATGTGTGGCACCTTCTAAGACACATCTAGGCTAAAGGCGGTTTGTCGAAACCACTTTCGCTAAGACACGGTATCACGTGTTTCAATATGTCAAATCCACCACTCGTGAAATGGGTGAAGGCTAGTCGGATCACCCTGTTTCACTTGTTCGATACTTCGCAGCCATGTGACATCAGCTAAACGCACCATGTAATGAACTCAAAATCTAATCATTTGAAATGGATTAGCCGAGCATGGCAACCCAACGCCCTTGTACGTAGTCTGACTGCACTTCATAATTGGAATTCTATAACTACCAATCCTTAAGTATGAAGGTATCATCTTATCCATAAATGGAGTAATCTCCCAATTGCTCGAATTTCTACTCTATGTAAAACAATTTCGGTATCCACAAACGGAGATACATGGACAAGGCTAAATCCATTGAGACTGGTTATTCGGGCAACATGCTAGACTTTCCTGTGAATAAGGAGGAAAGGGTACTTGCGCACATTCTAGCAACTAAATTCCACACAGAGTCGAATATAGACTTGCAGTTGGAAGTCAGGCTAAATCCCACTATGAAGGATTTAGTCATCAACAAGCCAGCTGCTAAGAAGAAAAGGAGCAAGCGGTAGAAGAAGGAGGGACCCTCAGCTGAAATGACTGAAAGTGTTGGAGAGAATCAATTGGTCTGGTTAGATTCTTTAAAGGAGGAGATCGCTAAGCTAAAATGAGTCTTCAACTAAAATTAAGTATGTTTCAGCGAATTTTGAACAGTTGGTAGCAGAGGTAAGGAGCACCAGAGATGATAGGCTTGTTTTTAAATGGCCAATTTACAACAAGATAAATGTTATCATTCCTTTTTTGTAATATTTGGAATAAATTCGATTATATAAATGCAGAAGCGGATTTTGGACTGTTTATTACAAAATTTTAACTAGTTGTGTTATGAGTCTTGTTTTCTTTCATAGTATGCTTTTCTTATAAGCTTATATCTCACTTCCATCTATCTGAATCGGAGGAATATGAACTCGAAATTGTTTTTAATTAATGCTCTGATGCGGTTGTGTGTTTCTTTTTTCCTCTAATATTATGCAAATTAAACTCAGACTCGTCGCCTTCCAAACGACTTTGTGCGCACTAAAATTCAACCTGTACATCCATATTTATCGTGCATAGCAACATCACAAGGTAAAACGTGTTTCCACATACCTATATCCACTATGCATTTCTTCTTCGTCATGCTGACAACTTGCGCGCACTACTTTTGTGTTGTGCACCAATATACACTACGCACAGTTTTGGTATCGCGCACTAATATTCCACATCCATTTCGCCCTATGCATTGCACCATGTCAAAGTTCAACATGTTCCATCATGCACAATAATCTATGCACAACATTGAATACACTGTCGTGAGACAACTTATACTCATACTATGCACGTACCAACAAAACTCCTTTGTGTTATGCAATACTTGTGCACCCCATGTGCACATTACTATGTGTGTGCTCACCGCACAAGGCTAAATTCAGTGCGTGAATCCACACACAATATTCTTCCGTGCGGTGCCACAATTTACTGTGCACACTTGCACACCAACGTTTTCTGCATGGTGCCAAAATTTACCGCGTGTGCATGCACACCAATATTTTCCATGGACGCTCCGTGAATTGAAATTTGGTCACTTCAAAATTAATCTTCTGTGAATATTCTCTTCAATTGAACCTTTATGGCCCATCCAAGCTCAATGTTGAAATTGAAGCTCTGATACCAATTTGTAACGTCTCCCAGCCACCCACATGTCGGGGAATGCCACTCTAGAGCAATCTCTCATGCTTTGATACCAATTGGTAACATCCCCAGCCTTAAACAGGTCGGGCCATGCTACTCGAGGGAACACTTTCGTTCCCTTACTGCGGAACATACAATAACATACCCAGTATTCAACTGAGCTATGCCACAAAAATTTTCTCTTCAACTGCATGCAACTTAAACATATACATACATCACTTTTGTGGAAGCTTTACATATAAACGTAAACAAACAATTACATTTTGTAATATACAATTTCATACTGAAATAATAGTAAACACGGATATGCAACATATACAGGGAAATACCCATAAACATACAGACAATTATAATCACATATATGATAAACCGTAACATAAGCATGTAAATAAAAATGCAGCATATAATTTTATCCTACGATTGGTACTTATCTTGGAAATACTGTCACCAACTGCATCAGACCATCCACGAACCTCCCAACCTTAGACTACATTGTTCATCACTCTCAACAATGAGTCACCCCCAAGCTGGGACTGAACTCCACCCGGGTAAAGGGGTTCCTAACCATACTAAGGTTCATAGACAACAGGAAAGACTCTGTCTCAGGTGCTCACTCAACTAACAGCCTACAACCTCTCATTCCCCACATGCATGTCCCACCCAAAGAAGTGTGCCCCTTCTCTTCTCAACAGTCCCTCGACTGCCCCACTTCCCTTCCAGGGCTTCAGCAACAAGCCGGACAAGAAGTCTCAGAGCACTATAGCTACAGTTTAGCACCTTCTGGAATCAATCCCCAGCAATTCTCTTCCTTGGAGAATTTCTCACGGGCCTGAAAACCCGCCTCTTCAATCCCGCTCCCAAGATAACCAAGTACACCAACCGGAATGGTTAAGGAAACAGGCTCAGATACAATGAAATGGATGTCTCAAGGATAATGGACTGTGTGAATGAAAATGGTCATGGAATCATTGACTGGATAACTGAGTGATGGAAGGAATCATCGTGAAACTGTTCTTGAAGTATGAAATTAAGAATGATGGTGAAGTTGCTGGTAAGAATCCTCGTGAAAAAGTGACCAAATGAGATAACTCCCCATGATATGAATGCATGTCCCCCACTTGACACTTGTCATGTTGGAAACTACTTTGGTCCACTTGTCCCCAACTTTAGAACTTAAGATAAAATAATTATCCATACTTTATGCTTTAGGAAATATTAATATAATATTCATTTTTGGCTTAAGCTCTCTAGCTTATCCCTTTCCCTTAACTTTTGGCCCTCCCTTTCCCTAACTGGTGAATTTCAGTCCCCCATCTCTTTTATCGTGATCGGTCTGCGCACAGCGATGTATTTTATATTAATTATGAGACATATACAAAATAGGCGCACTGGCCTTTAACATCTAGGCGTGATGGCCTAATTCCAAAACATAAGCATCTCAGCTTATAATAACTGGCTCACCAACCTATAACACATAACATATACATAAGGCTTGCTGACCTCCATACTGCACGCACTTTAGTTACTGTGCGCGGTATCTGGAAATGTGCACACTACATCATTTTAGTGCGCAGTACATGCACGCACTATGCCATGAAAGGTGCATTACAAAATGATGTCAAGATATCTCACCAGCTTAAGTACACTTACATTACATTTACAATAGGGTTCGACTGAGGGATATTACAATGAGTATGATAGTTGTTGTTAGATATTCATGTTAAGTTAACCTTATGTTATTGGTCGTGATTCTTCGAGGTGAGGTTAGAATGGTCATGCATGCAAGGAATACTCTCTAGGCACAAGAGGTTTGTTTTACTTGTGTGCACAGGGAAGCAGTTTGTGCACACAAGGAAAATAGAATTGGTGTGAGATGTCAAAATGGTTGCACACGCAGTAGAGATCACATGTTCATAATGGATTATGTGTGCATTAAATTTGTGTGCTCAATATGCTTGTGTGTGTAGTTGTATTGAGTCACTTCTTTTGTTACAAATTGGTATCAGAGCACGATACCCAGCTAGGAGGTTGGGTATGTTATGAATCGATATTAGAGCGTGATACCCAGCTAGGGGTTGGGTACGTTACAAATCGGTATCAGAGCTCTAGTTTCAACACTGATCCTCCATGGACTGAGTACTTTCTTAAAGCAAAATTTGGACTGGTCAGTGGCCAAATTTGGAATTACATCATGGAAATGGTGTGAATTTTTTACGTTGTAGGGTACGGCACCGGAAATGCACAGTAAACAATGGTGCATGAGTGTGCACCCTAAAATTTGGGGTTGCGCAATGAAAATTTGTGGTGCATGCGTAATACTCATATGCAATGTATATGTAAAATATTGACATCATGCATTGATATGTGTTGAATACTAGTACATGCACGAGCTTCAAAAATAAGGAAGAAAGGCTTTTGGAAAATTAGTCCAGAGTTTTCATGTAATTATTGCATGAATTTGTCTAGCAAATCATATTTCATGCACATTTTGCAGAACTTACAATGATTATAGTAGGACAGAATCAGTGCAGAAAGTCAAAAAGCATGGAAGATGTGTGGAGAAATTACAGCCCTGACGATGAATTCAAGGATATGTATGTTGATTTGGGTGTTTATGGTATAGAATCCAAAGAGAAGCACACAAAATTGGTAGAAACCATAAATGGACTGCAAAAAGATGTCCAAAGCTATAAAGTTGATAATGAGAGGCTTATGAAATCCAAGGAGCAGCAAGATGACTTTAATTTAAAGCTGACCCAAAGCTTGGATAGAATAGAAAAGAAAATGGATAAGGAGACAGATTCGAGCAAGTCAAGAAGTCGTAGGCCTCATGATGAGAAAAGAAGATAAGAAAGAAGTGTTAATATGCATCAACCTCACTCACCAAAGAATTCATTTAGGAAAGCGCGTAGTAGCTCAAGTCCATCTCCTGTCAGAAAACATAAGAGAAGGAACGGGGTGGAAAATCTATATAGAGAAATGAATAAGACCAAGCCTCCTACATTTGACGATGAGCACAAGAAGGATGATGATGTAAAGACTTGTTTGTCAGGTATGAGGAAGTACTTCCAGCTGCATAATTATTTTGCACAGGCAGAAAAGAGAATTGTCATCTATCAGCTAAAGGGAAAAGCATCAATGTGGTGGGATTAGTTCATACGAGTGCAACACGTTGATGAAAAGAATGTTTCTTGAAGGGATTTCAAGAAGTATTTTCAAAATAAATACTTAACGAAAAGATACAATGACAAGAAAATGGAGTTCTTTGAACTCAAGCTTGGGAGTATGACAATAGATGAGTATGAAAGAAGATTCTTAGAACTGCTAAAATATGTCGCATTCATAAAGGATTAGCAAGTTAAAATTGAAACGTACCGGAGTGGATTTCCCTCGTATATCAGTGACAAGATACAATATGATGACCCAAATACATTAGAGGAAACCATAATGTGTGTTAAATGTCTTTACGATCACTAAAGAGGAAGACCAACTTTCCAAAAGGCTTGGGTAGACAATATGAAAAACAAGGTGGAACAAAGGAAGAAGGGGGCTCAGCCACCATTTTTCATAAATACTGCGCAAGGACAACCAACTCTCAAGTATTTTTCTAGAAGTGGAACCTTCTAAGATGTCGTCTTACATTTATTATATCTAACTACCATAGTGGGTCTTATTTAATACTATAGTGGACCTAGTCCACCTTACATTGAATGGCCTCTACTATTATCACTATGGGCCCTCTGCCCCCTCCCCCACTACCTCTCTAGCTACCTAACATTAATGTTAGAGAGGTAGTGGGGGGGCATAGGGTCCATAGTGATAATAGTGGAGGCCATTCAATGTAAGGTGGACTAGGTCCACTATAGTATTAAATAAGACTCACTATGGTAGTTAGATATAATAAATGTAGCAGGACTTCTTAGAAGGTTCCACTTCTAGAAAAATACTCCTCTAGAATGTTCAAAGGTGGGTGGTAGCACTATATAAAGGGCTTCAAGAATTGAAATGAGACAAGTTCATAATTATTGTGTTTTGAGTGGTAGCTCAATAGGTGGATGCCCCCTCGAAGAGGCAAGTGAACAGGAGAGGATCCCTTCCATAATATGATCCATTGTATGGTGTTTCCCTACCTCAAGGGTTTTCATATAATAAAAAGTGGTTTTTTTCTATATTGTTCTCTAAACATTTGAGGTGTTTCTATATGCAAGTATTTGGTACTTAACAATTTGTATCAGAGCACTTTCCTTGGCAAGAATTGTGGGCAATTGTTTTTCTATTTTTACAGTTTTTTTCGAAGAAGCCAAAGAGGGCCAAGACATTAAGCATTATCTATGTGTATTTCTATGAAAACTTTGTAGAAAATGGTTGAAGATATTATTTCCTCTTAGAAAAACACCCAATTTAAAAAAACAATTCGTCCAAAACATAGTCTGGGAAGTAAAGTTATTGAAGTTTTAAAATCTATTATTTTAAGAGGTTTTTTCGCGGACTGCTATGTGATTTTTCTTATTTTTGTAGTAGCTGGGGATGAATTTTCCAAAACAAATTGTAGATCTGAGTTCCTCTCACAATTTCACCCAATTTCAAAAAACAAATCATCCAAATCAGAGCTCTGGAAGTGAAGATATCGTTGATTTAAAATCAGTCATTTTTGGGTATTTTTTGTAACGACAGTGGAATTGCGGAATTCATAACTTTTCATAGGGTGCTCATATTAGTACCAGACCAATGTCATTGGATATATCATTTTAAGAGATTTCTTTTGATATATTATATGTGGTGTTTCCAATGGATATTCGTTCTCAAATCATGGCATCCATCAAGACAACAATTCAAGAGTTCAAAGTTGAAATGCAACATATTCAATAGAAACGTATTCAAGAACTCAAAGTTGAAATGCAACATATTCAAGAGGAATGTATTCAAGAGTCCAAAATTTCAAGGCATATTTGAACGAATATAATGAAGAAAGATATGCTTGGTATGATTTTGATGTTGATTGTGATGATTGGTATGTGAACAATTGTCATTTTTGGGATGATAATTATTTTCATCTTATACTTGATGACTCTACTCCACCTTCTGTAAAGAACATCAATGTGAAAAATCGAGAGCCAATGATTATTACCAATGTCCAGCCTGCATATTCTACAGTGGTATTATTCCTTCCATATTTTGATACAACCATTTCCCACTATGTGGATGTATCTTCTTATTTAGATCCACTTGACAGGTGTCTTTGGAGCATCATTTTTAGTTGGTTATTAGGATCTGATATCTTTCGCGTGGAGTTCACATGAGCACTTGGACATGGGACCTTGGTTTATAATGGTGGTTGGACTACTTCAACATGGTGGATTTCATTTCTACATGGGACCATGGTCATCCATGGGACCCTGGTATATGCTTGTACACCCTCATAACAAGCGTTGAGGACAACGCTTTCATAAGGGGGATGTAATGTTAGGTATCTAGAGAGGTAGTGGGGGGCCCAAAGGGCGCATAGTGATAATAGTGGAGGTCATTCAATGTAAGGTGGAATAGGTCCACTATAGTAATAAATAAGGTCCACTATGGTAGTTAGATATAATAAATGTAAGAGGAATTCTTAAAAGGTTCCTCCTCTATAATGTTCATAGGTGGTTGGTAGCACTATATAAAGGGGTTCAAGCAATGTAATGAGACAAGTTGAGAATTATTGTATTTGGAATGGTCGCTCAATAGGAGGATGTCCCCTTGAAGAGGCGAGTGAACGGGAGAGGATTCCTTCCATAATATGATCCATTGTATGGTGTTGCCCTACCTCAAGGGTTTTCATATAATAAAGAGTGGTTTTGTTCTATATTGTTCTCTGAATATTTGAGGTGTTTCTATATGCAAGTATTTGGCTCTCAAGGACAACATTTGTTGGAGTTACTTCACACACACCTAGGATTTATTTTTCCTAAGGTTATTCCTTGTTTATTAGTCATAATTAGTCATTATCCAGTCTCTTATATTTTAGAGGAGAATATTCCACCTGGAGAATATTCTCTTTCAGTTGACACTTCAATTTGAGTAGTTGAGTTGAGTTTAGATGTTGCATTGGTTTTTTCATCATGCAACATTGGGATCATCACCAACTCACTACTCTTTGTTCAATCAGTTAACTGAAGACTAGTTGACTAGTTAGCTCAGCTAGGTGGCAGTTCACTCTCGTAATTGCCTGAGAGAATAGACTAGGTGGCAGTTTACTCTTGTAACTATTGGTGTGTGTCCAAATAAATCTAGACCACCACTATGGCTCATTAGTTACTCATGTATTATATATATATATATATATATTGTAAATTATTCATTCTTTGAGTGTGGAATACGATTAACGAGAATTCTTCCATTCTTTCTATCTTGCTTATTCTTTCTCAATTTCTCTCTGCAAATGTGTGTAGTATTTTCTAGATAGATCTATTATGTGCAGGTTCAACACATTTACATGGTATCTGAGCTGACGGATTGCTAAGAAAAAGCTATTCCAAATCATTTTTTGCAGGTACAAAAGATTGAAGACAACAAAAAGATGGATTATTCATCGGAAATACTTCTCACGCCTCATAACTATTTGGAATGGAAGAAAAAAAAAATCTTCTGCTAAGATGCAAAGGCTTATACCAAATAACCATGGCAATGGAAGTAGAGCCTAATTCTATCGATGAGAAAAATGACTTTCTCAATAGACAAGATATGGCCATAGGAAGTATCGGCATGTTCGTTTCTCCCGAACTTTTCCATCAAGAATATGAAGAATCACAAGGATTAAATCCAAATGAATTATGTACTAGATTGGAGGTTTTATTTGGGAATAAAGAATATTGTGAAGATTTCATGCAGGAGGTCGAACAAATAGAGCTAGAAGAGAAATCGTCAGAAGATCAAGCCTCTTATTCTAAAGAGTCTTCTACACAAGTGTCTACAGAAATTTGTATTCCATTAATTGAAGATGATGTCTACTCCATTTCAGATTTGTTTTCTAAAATTCATGTGGAATATATATATGGCATGCATCTCAGGAGTCACAAACAAACACTTTTGCATGCACCATGCATGCATCTCAGGAGACAAAAAGGGAGCCGCGCACATCAGACGCCATTATGATATTTTCTAATCACAATTTGTAAAAGAAAATTGGATATTTGAATTCCTCTAGAAAAAATATCCAATTTCAAAAAAAAAAATCGTCCAAAACGGAGTCCGAAAACTGAAGTAATGATCGTTTCAAAATCAACAAAATTTTAGCATTTTTCTGGAAACGGCCGCACAGTTTTCAAAATTTCATCCAAAATTTATTTGGATATTATTAATTACAAGAAGATAAAGTGGATATGTGTGGAAATATCAATGATGCATATACTTCATTAGATCGGTGCAAACATCTACATCTTCAACAAAATCTTCAAAGAGCACAAACTTGCACAGTTGCGAGGTCTTCTTGGAGTAAAGGACATGGTTGCTTAGCAACTGCCTTTTGTTCCTTATCATTTTTTATTGT
>ML785957.1:147006-162810 GCA_009831015.1 Picea engelmannii
TTGACTAGTTGAGTTGAGTTTAGATGTTGCATTGGTTTTGTCACCATGCAACATTGGGATCATCACCAACTCACTACTCTTTGTTCAGTCAGTTAACTAAAGACTAGTTGACTAGTTAACTCAGCTAGGTGGCAGTTCACTCTTGTAATTGCCTGAGAGACTAGACTAGGTGGCAGTTTACTCTTGTAACTGTTGGTGTGTCCATATCAATCTAGACCACCACTATGGCTCATTAGTTACTCATGTATCCTATATCTATTGTAAATTATTCACTCTTTGAGTGTGGAATATGGTTAATGAGAATTCTTCCATTCTTTCTATCTTGCTTCTTCTTTCTCAATTTCTCTCTACAAATGTGTGTAGTATTTTCTAGCTAGATATATTCTGTAAGGTGGAGTAGGTCCACTATATTATTAAATAAGGATCACTATGGTAGTTAGATATAATAAATGTAAGAGGACTTACTAGAAGGTTCCTCCTCTAAAATGTTGTTAGGTGATTGGTAGCATTATATAAAGGGTTTCAAACAATGTAATGGGATGTCAAGAGAATTATTGTATTTGGAGTTGAAGCTTATTAGGATGTTTCCCCCTCGAAGAGGCAAGTGAACATGAGAGAATAACTTCCATAATTGGATCCATTGTATGGTGTTTCCCTACCTCAAGGGTTTTCTATAATAAAGTGTGGTTTATTCTATATATCTCTATGGATATATTGTGTATTTAGTATTTGTGGTGATTATATTTGTAGATCTACTTAGGTTCTTAACAGAGATAGTGGGACAAATACCAAGGCAAAAACCTATTCATTGTTGGGTTGTGGTGGAGATCATATGTACAGAAATTGTCCTTAAAGAGGTGAAAAGGAAAGGATTGCACACAGTCTATAGCAAGTTGCAAAAGTTGAGGACATGGGCAGAAATGTAGCTAGGATTTATGCAACCCTAGATAACAAGCAAGTTGAGTTTCAATTGCACATGATTGAAATGGAAGGTAATATTAATGACCAACCCATTTTATTTTAATTGATTCACGATCTAGTCATAGTTATCTCAATCCTAAGATGGTGGAAATATTACAATTGCCAAGAAGCAAGCTTGGAAAATCTTGGTTGGTGCAGTTAGCTACAAGGGGGGGGAGGAGAATTAATGGGATGTTTAAGGTATGTCCAATGGATATGAATGGACTACACACAAAAGTTGATTTTAATATCATACCCTTGGGCTCTTATGATTTCCTCATTGGTATGGATTGGTTGGACCAGCATCATGTTGTTCTAGATTATTACAATAATGAATTTACTTGTTTGAATGAGGAAGAAAACTTAAGAACAGTTCAAGGCAATCCAAGAGTTGTAACTATCATAGAATTTTCAGCCTTGCAATTGAAGAAAAGCTACAGGAAAGGGTGTCAATTATTTGCAGTGCACATGGAGGAGGCACCTAAGGATAAAGTACCAAATGTTGAAGACTACCTAGTACTGAAATAATTTGAGGATGTCTTTAAAGAGATACCAGGGTTTCCACCGAAAAGAGATATTGATTTCTCTATAAATTTGGTGCCGAGAGCAACGCCTGTATCTAAGACTCCTTATAGGATGAGTACACCATAGATGAAGGACTTACATATGCAACTTGAACTTGAAGAGCTTCTAAAGAATGGGTATATTTTCCCAAGTGTGCCTCCTTGATGTTCCCCAATATTGTTCGTGAAGAAGAAGGATGGTACGTTGAGACTTTGTATCGACTTCAGGCAATTGAAAAAATTAATAGTAAAGAACAAGTATCATTTGCCAACGATAGATGACCTCTTTGATCAACTGAGAGGCATGCAGATATTTTTAAAGAATGATATCAGATCTGGTTATCACCAAGTGAGAATTAAAGAAGAATACATTAGCAAGACTTCCTTCAGAATGAGGTACGGACATTATGAGTTCACAGTGGTACCATTCGGGTTGTCAACTGCACCACATGTCTTCATGTATTTGATGAATGGAGTTTTTAGAAATTACTTAGATAAGTTTGTCATTGTATTTCTTGATAACATGCTTATTTACTCAAAGTCTAAAGAAGAGCATGAGCAATACTTGAGGATGGTGCTACAAGTATTGAGGGAGCATCAAATTTATGTATAGTTGAGCAAGTGCTCGTTTTAACAGCGACAGATTCATTATTTGGGTATATCATTTCCAATGAAGAAATGATTGTGGATCCATAAAAGATAAAATCCATTGAGGAATGGACGACACTAAGAAATGTCGCAGAGGCGAGGTCCTTCATGGGACTTGTAGGTTATTACAGAATTTTTATTGAAGGCTTCTCAAAGATTGTGCATCCAATTACATCCTTGCAAAAGAAAGGTGTGTTATTTGACTCCAGGTTGTGCAAGGAGTTTTCAACACTTGAATATTTTGTTGACAAGTGCACCAATTTTGAGAATTATTGATATAGATGAAGTGTGTGCACGAATGCATGCAAGGAAGGGCTCGGTGGAGTTCTTAGTCGAAATGGGTTGATCTGGATTTAGGAGTAGAACGATTTGATTAACAGACTGAATACAATAAACATAGAGATAGGAAGAATAACACAATTATCTAGTGAACAATATCTTCTATTAAATAATGAAGTAGGTTGAAACTGCAGAACTGAAACTTGCTTGAATGGTGCTAGTTATCTCTAAGAAGAGATGTGGTTGCTACGTGCATCCGTCTAAGAATAATGGAATACAATGAGGCTTCAGAGGTCCTTTTCATATTAATCATGAATTCCAAAACCCTAGACATCCAAAAACCTAACCCCAGAAGGTGAAACACCAAAAGTCATGTGGGCCCTATGGGTAAGTTGGTGTAATTTGGTACCTCAACTTCCTAGGGTCGTAACTTTTGCATACGACCTGTGTTTTAGGCACATGATATCCTGTTGGAAAGGTATTTCAAAGAACTACACATTCTGCCATCAGACTTTGACTACATCTATAATATGACTATGGCGAGCCAAAAAAACAACGTTTAGGGCCCCAAAACAGCCCTGAAAGTACAGCAAGATGTGGTGACATGATAACATACAAAATAAGCTAGTTGGATTAGGCGAGAGGACACCCGTATCCACCTGGAGAATGTGTGGGGCTTCAGACAGCCCCAAAAGTGTAGAACTCACAATTATAAATAAGTACACAAGGATGTGTTGAACAAAAATGGACATGAGGAGCCAGTTGGAATAGGTGGGTGGCCACCAATATCCACTTGGATCAATCCTCCCCACTTAGGAAGAAATGGTCTCCATTTTGTTGAGTTCACCAATCAGGTGAGGAAACCTCTGCTGGATTTGGCCCCGGGTGAGCCACTTTCCTTGGTGTAGGAGTTTCCCTGCCTTTACAACCCAATAAAGTTGAATCTGTTGCTGGCGATTTCCCTTGACCTGTGTATCCACGATCTGATCGGTGGATGTGTGTTCCATGCAGTTAGGGTCAAGCTCTGTTGGCGTTATTTGTTCAGTGATCTCATAGGTGTCCAATAACGATGTAAAATATGGCCTAAGGAGGTACACATTGAATATTGGATGCAGAGCAAGGAAGGGTGGAGTGTTGAGCTCAAAATCATTGCTACCCACAACCTTGGTGATGGTGTAAGGCCCATAATGAAGTGGGTGAAGCTTTTGATGGGGCCTGGTGAGACTCTCCTTCTGCAAATGTAACCAAAATTTGTCGCCAACCTGAAACTGGTGTGGGACCTTGTGTTGATCATGGTGTTGCTTGTACTTAGCATTGGATTTATGAAAAATCTTCTGGACCTGTTGGCGGATGTGCTGAATCTACTCAATGAATTTGGTGGCTTAGTCGATCATAGACTCATCAGGGTAAGATTATGTCTATGCAGTGGAAAAAGGAAGTGCAACAATAATGGGTCCCAAGGGTTGGAATCCCATACCCACATGAAATGGGCTATGGCTAGTGGAATTATGGAGAGCCCTGTTGTAGTTGTGTTGGACATATAGGAGACTCTCATCCCATGTATGGGGATGCTTATAATTGCACATGCACAAGATGTGCACAATCATCTGATTGACGACCTCAGTTTGGCCATCTGTTTGGGGGTGGAAAGCAGTGGATTTTGTGAGCTTGGTGTCCAACAAAGACCAGAGAAATGACCAAAAAGTGTTGAGGAACTTGTTGTCTCGATCAGAGATGATGGTCTATGGTACCCCAAAGTGGACCCAAACTCATTCGAAGAAGAGCTTGGCAGTATATGTCGCTATGACATTCTTCTTACAAGCTGTGAAGATGGCCATCTTCGAAAATCGATCAACGACCACAAACATGCAGTCATTTCCATGCTTGGTGGATGGAAAACTAGACATGTAATCCATTGAGATGGATTCCCACGGCTTCTCAAAAATAAGAAGAGGGGTGTATAAGCCTTGCTTCTTGACGGTTAGCTTGGCAATGGTGCAGACAATGCAATATATGATATAATTTATGATGTCATGTTGAAGTTTTGGCCAATAAAAATGTTTCTGAAGAACGACCATAGTTTTCTCTATGCCAAAATGTCCTGCCACCCGACTGTAGTGGGCTTCCCAAATCATCTTTGCACGCTCACTTGTAGGAACACAGACATGGCCCAGGTGGCATAAGAGTTTGTCTTGAATGTGAAAATCAGTGACAATGGCACCTATACCCAAGAGTTGATATGTGGTGGCGAAGTCCGGATCTTGTTGATAAAGTTGGGGCCACTCTGATGCTTCATGTCCACAGGACTGGAGCACAGTTGTGAGTGCAGCCACAGGAGGCCGAATGAGGCAGTGAACGACACGATTAGAGATACATATCTTATACTTGATGTTGAAATGGAACTGTTGCAGGTAGGTGGACCACTTTTGATGGCAGTCATTCTATAATTTCCCTTATGTCTGTATGAATTGCAGAGGCTTGTGATCAGTGTGTATGATCGTCTCTTTCCCCAGAATGTAATGTTTCCATTGACAGAAAGCTTGTATAATGGAATACATTTCCTTGTCATAGGTGGGGTATTTATGTACAATATCGAAGAGTTTCTCACTGTGGTATGCCAAAGGATGCCCGTGCTGAGTGAGAATTGTGCCCACAGCATAGTCAGATGCATCAGTCTCAGTCTTCAATGTTTGTTACAAATATGGAAAGGAGAGTACTAGAGTTGAGCACAAGCGATGTTTCAGATCATCAAATTCTCATTGTTTCTCCTTCCCCCACACGAAATTGGCCCTACCACCGCCCTCGGTCACCTGGTTGAGGGCCCATGCAATATGGGAGAATCCCAACATGAACCATCGATAGAAATTGGCTAGGCCCAAGAAGCTCCGAAGCTCGGTCAGTGTGGTTAGGGCTGGCTAGTCATGGATGAATTGGATCTTAGCTATATCAACATGTACCCCATGTTTATCAACAATGTATTCCAGGTATTGGACCATGTTCATGAAAAAAGAGAATTTTTCCAAGTTGGCATAAATCTTGTGTTGTCGTAGAGTGCTCAAAACCTGTCGAATATGTCACATGTGTTCCTCCCACGTTCTATTGAAGATGAGGATGTCATCCAAATATACTACCACAAAGGAGTTAGTGAAGGGTCTCAATACATCATCCATCAACCTCGTGAAAGTGGTTGGTGCATTTGTTAAGCCAAAGGGTATGACTAGCCATTCGTAGAGACCTTATTTATACTTGAAGGTGGTCTTCCAAACATCAATTGGTTTGATGGGAACCTGGTGGTAGCCATACTTTAGGTCAATATTGTTGAATAACTTTTCCCCCTTGAGTTGGTCAAGAAGGTCATCAATCCTTCAAATGGGGTAGTGGTTCATGACGGTGATTTTGTTTAAGGCTCTGTAATCAATGGAGAGTCGCCAAGTCTCTTCCTTCTTCTGCACTAGTACAATCAGGTTGTCGCAAGGGGAGGAGATGGGTCTGATGTGCCCCTTTTGAAGAAGCTCTTGGATCTTACGCTTGATTTCTTCATTCTCCATTAGCGAGCGTCTATATACTAGCCCATTAGGTAGAGGTGTGTCGGGGGTCAGATCAATTGGATGCTTGACTTGGCAGTGTGTCGATACCCCTATAGGTGAGGCAAAGATGTCTTTGTATTCTTCCACGATCTCTTCCACTTGCTTCTACTGCAAAGAGAAGCGTTATGTAGAGGCCACAGATGTGGCAGCGACCTTCTGCTTACTGTGAGCACGGATCACAAAGAAGACGAACTTCCTGGTCTGTGAAATGACCTTACTGCATTTCTTAGTCGAGATTAAATAAATAGCAGTAGGCGGTGCCACCTCTGGGATCCTGTACAATTGTCTACCCAAAGTAATAATAACATTGCAGGGTATAGACTCATACACAACATGATGCATCCACAAATATGGTTGTCCTAAAAGAACATCACAAACTTAAAGGGGAGAAATATCACACAGTACCTCATCTTTGAAAGGCTTGATGTCGTAGGGCAGACGACATTGTTGGCTGACACAGAGATCTCTTCCTTAACGAAGCCAGTCGATGGTGTAGGGTTGTGGGTGCGGTGTTACAGGTAGGTATAGTTGCTTGATGGCCTCTACTGAAATCAAGTTCTTCTGACTACAGCTTTCGACAATGAAATGAATCAGAGCCCCCTTGACCCACATCTACTAGTGAAAGAGGCGTTCCCCTTCCTCTGGTTCTTCTAGTTCGTTTGGCCATACTTTGGTGGTAGCGACCATGGCACTGGGTTCAGCATCGATAATATGCTTCCCTCCTTCAAGATTTTATTTGAAATCATAATCGACCTCTGAATTAGAAGCCTTCAGCTCAGCCACGAGGGACTGCTTGGAGCGGCATTCGTCGGTGTTGTGCCAAGGACTTTTATGGTACTCACACCATTTTCCCATGTCCTTCTTCGTCTTCTCGTTTCCCTTCTTGTGGTACATCTTGGATGGATTTTCCTAAGGGAGGACATCTCGACTTGGTCTCTTGTTGTGTGGGTTGGGATTTCCTTTGCCCTGCTTCGGTTGTGAGGGGTTTGCAGATCCAAACTCTCGTTGTTTCTCCTTAAATTTTTGCTCGATCTTGACAGTGTATCTATAAGTCGTGCCCAATGAGGCGATGTCCAGGAACTCCATTTTTGTTTGAATGTATCTATGCATACAATCGCGGTATTTGAGCACCAGATGATGCTCAGAATATTTGATACCCAACTTGGTGCGTAAGGTATGGAACATATTGGTGAAGTCTGGTACTGTCTCATCCATTTCTTGATGTAGGGTGGTCCATCTAGTGTATTGGTCCTCATAGCTTCCAACAGGGTAGTATTGTTCTTTAATGGCATCCCGGAAGGAATCTCATGTAGGGGCCACCACAATAATTGCAGATTCCTCCACGACCCTTTGCTCAAAGTAAGTATCCCACCAGTCTTTAACATGGGGAACAGCCTTGAGGAGTGCAAAAGTGATCTTTTCCCTATCGGAAAATTTGTGGACTGAAAAATATCCTTCGATCAGATTCAACTATTTATCTACAGCATCTGCATCTATCAGTCCTTCAAATAATAGAATATCAAAATTAACATGTACCTTGAAGGGGGTTGCATGGCCGCCTGATGAAGATGTTTCTCCCGTGGGCAACCATCGATGGATCTACTCGAATTTGTCCATCATTTTGTTCCTTTGTCGTGCGAGGGCTTCCTTGAGCAACATTTTAATAGGATCTCTTGCTCCATCATCTTTTTCGACACAATCAGCAGGAGGGTGCATGAGATGTGTGCTACAATGGTTAGCATGTACAAATTATATTTGTGTGACGGAATTTTATAAATTGCCAAATCAGATCAACGTTATGAGGACATTAAGTTGAACTTACAACAAGGTCTGTCACAGTAGAATTTGGAAGGTTGTGAGTTAAAATAAGATGGAATCCTCATGTATAAAAATAGAGTCTATGTGCCAAATGATCAGGAGTTGAAAAGTTTGTTATTTTCAGAGATGTATAAGTTTCCTTATGCAGGACACCCAAGCTACCAGAAGACAATTGTCACAGTCAAAAAGAAACACTATTGGCCAGACATTAAAAAGGAGGTAGTTTATTTTATTGTTAAAGGCCTTGAATGTTAAAAGGGTCAACGCTAAGCACAGACATCTAGCTGGTTTGCTACAGATTTTTCCCATGTTAGGACATTTAGACACTTATGAGTTACTTAATATCTACTTGGTCTAATGTGTCGTTAGGTAAAAGTGTACTTCTTAGTGTGTTTATTTAGTATGCATTTGTATTTAGGAAATCTGACGGTCACGATATGTTCCTGACATAGAGTGATCTAACGGTTCATACTCTCCTCGATCTTAACAACCATTGATCTGTGGCTTAACACCTAATTGGTCCATGATCTCTATTTAAAGAGCATGGAGGTTCATTTGTCAATGATCGATTGTGAGAAATTCTCTTGTAAAATCTCTATGTAATCTTTTTCTTCTTCATTAATAAACTGCTCCAAGTGGTCATGTTGGTTAGGGCCGTGGATGTTTCCCCGTAGAGGTTTTACCACGTCAAAACATCGATGTGTTGATATTTTATTTGGTTATGTGATTTTTTATTGAAGTTGTTTTTCCTCTGTTGGAATACCTGTGTTGTCGAACATGGTATCAGAGCCTGTTTGAAAACTTGCTCATGTTGTAGATCGAGATCGTGAAGCCGAGTTGCATCATCTTCATTTTCGTACATTTTCGTACATTTATGAGATGAGAGGACTATTCCATTGCATCCAGAGCACTCATTTCAATCAGGAACACTTTTTTTTCACTCAAAAAGGTTTCCGTTTGCCCAAGATACGGCCATTACAGTCAGATCTAGAGGTATAAAGCCTGAATACGCATTTTTTAAATTTTTGCAAAGTATTATTTTGGTTTTATTTCGGTTTGATATTATTTGTTTCTAGGTTGCTACTCTTTTAGATCTGTGTATTCTCGTTGCCTCGCGCCCTTTGCGATCTTGGAAAATCAGAAACAGATAGGAAAAGGTGCATCTTCCAGGTAAGCTAATCGAGATCTGACCCTTGTTGCCATCGAGAAGCGAAATTATTTTCTTGTGTGAAAAGAGTTTTTTTAGCACGCTCTCTAAGGTCTAAGGTCATCTTCAACAACAAAAACAACAAACCTCTTGCGAAACAATACAATATGTTTTGCTAGACCATTTGGTTAAAAGTTGTGTTATTAAATAAGATGTCTAGAGTTCAAGTCTCTATTTTCTTACTTTTTTTGAAAAAGATCATGCTAAAATTGTAAAGTGTATTTCACTTCAAGTATAAAAGTGAATCACTATAAGTAGCTTTAATATTTTATTTTAGAGTTATTTATTTTGCATGAAGTAACTTCATTGTAAAAGTGATCCCCACTTCTCTTTATAAAAGTGGGTCACTTTATAAAGCAACTTACACCACCATGTGGTCATTTGGTTACCGTTTATGCATTTTTTTAAAAGGGCATAACTCTCACATCCGAAGGCTGTTTTTAGTGTTATTTTTTTAAAACCGTATAACTTTTCGAGATATTTCCATTCAAATCATCAGTTTCAGTTTTTAAATCCATATTATTTGCATATTTAATATGGATTCTACAAGTAATCTCTTACTTACCAGCACCAACTACTTCCAATGGAAATCCCATATGGAGAATTTATTAAGAAGTAAAGGCTTGTACCGGATTACCTTGGGAAAGGAAACAAAACCAACTAATGTTGATAAGAAAGTAAAATGGGATAATAGGAATGACGAAGCACGTGGATTAATCGGAATGTCCATCTCTCTTGATTTAAGGTTCCACCTTCAATCAATTGATAAACCCAAAGAAGCTTGGGAAAAGATTGAATCTGTGTTTGGTAAACACAATATTATTTGAGCACAACAGTTAGAAAATCAATTACTAACTTTAAGTCCAAGTGATTTTTCTTGCATTGAAGACTATCTATATAAGTTTAAAACACTTAGAACTTTATGTGAAGAATGTAAGATAAAAATAGAAGAAGATCGTTGCATCTATCTTATTATTTCTAATCTAGGTAGTGCATATTTTTTGTTTGTATCTACCTTTTATGCCATGCAAGAGGCTCTATGGGAAGCTTATCAAAAACCCAGTCTTGAGAACTTTTGTGATGCTTTGATTAGAGAGCAAGATAAGCTAGTACAACTTGGAGTAATCAGCACTACAGGTACCTCCAACAAAGCCTTGGTTTTCCATCAGAAAGATAAACCCAAGAAACAACATCCTCACCACAACAACAAGCAATATAAGGGTCCCAAACTCACTCAGACAACTTCTGCTCCTAATGGAGACAAAGGAGCAAAATATAAAAATAAGAAAACTGACAAACATTGCAAATTTTGTGATAAATATGGTCATGATGAGTCCAAATGTTTCAAGAAGATGCTAGCTTTAGAATCAGCAATGAAGAAGCATAACATCAGTATTGATTCTACTTCTTCTTCTTATTTTCATGGACATGCACTTTATGCTTCTAGTTTCTCCTTCAATACAACTTCTACTTCTTCTTCTGATGAGTGGCTTATTGATTCTGGAGCATCTTATCATATGGCTAAGGATAGAGACATATTTTTTTCTCTAAATGAATGTAACACCAAGAAAATATTTGTTAGTGATGATAGATCTCTTAGTGTTGAAGGATATGGAACAGTTTAGGTAGAAAATGGTCATTTCAATGATGTATTATGTGTTCCAAGTCTTTCTTGTAACCTTCTATCAATATATTAAATCACTCATTCAGGTGAAGGTAAAACCGTAGAGTTTTCACCTCAACAAGTTGTAATCAAGGATCTAAAAGATCTTAATCATGTTCTTGCAACTAGAATTGATGATGATATTACCAGGTTGTACAAGTTTGAAAACTTTGGGTCATCATCTTTTTCATCAGTTTTTGTTACTCATAGCGATGACTTGAGAAAACTTTGGCATGAGTGGTTTGGTAATCTAAACTATTGCTCATTGTGGCAACTATGTAATCAACAAATGGTGACTAGTCTTCCTCTTGTTTCATGCAGAGATGATGTTTGTGACAGTTATGTTCTCGAAAAATGTCATCGGGATAGTTTTGACAAACGTGCCTCTTGGCACGCCTCGGGTCCTTTGCAACTTGTTCACAGTAATTTGTGTGGTCCACTTTCTTCTCCTTCTTTTTCTAGGTGCAAGTATTTCTTAACTTTCATTGATGAATTTTCTAGACGTACTTGGGTTTACTTCTTAAAACTTAAGAGCGGAATTTTTGACAAGTTTTTGGCCTACAAGGCCCTTGTAGAAAAGCAATCTAGACATCAAATTCAAAGGTTAAGAATAGATAATGGAGGCGAATATGTGAACAATAATTTTACAAGTTACTGCACTACACAAGGAATCCAAATGCAACACATTGTTCCATATACACCACAACAAAATTGTGTTGTTGAGAGAAAGAACCGCACATTAAAATAAATGGCTAATTGTATCATTTAATCTAAGGGATTAAGTCTAAAGTATTGGGTGGAAGCCATCAACTGTGCAAATTACATAGTAAATTGCACTCCCACAAAGGATCTTAAAAATATAACACCGGATAAATCTTGGACTAAAACTAAACCAGATCTAAGGCACTTTCATTTATTTGGAAGTATAGCTTGGGCTCACATTCCTGATGAGAAAAGGAAAGCATTGCAGCCTAAAAGTGAGAAGTGTATACTTGTTGGATATTTTGAAGATGTCAAAGGTTATAGACTTCTTCAAACACATTGTAATGAAATTATTATTAGAAGAGATGTTAAATTTGATGAAAATATCTTGGCCTGCGAGCCTAATTTAGCGTTTGTACCTTCTTTGGCCTGCGAGCCTAATTCGGCGGTTGTGCCTTCTTCAGCATGTGAGTCATCTTCGGTGTGTGTGCCTTCTTTTGTTATGGTTTCTTATTCAAATGATGACAGTGAGGATGAAAATCCACCTCTGCCTGCTCACCTTCCTCCAAATGAGTCCTTTGAACCTGAACCATCACCATCTCCATCGCTTCCTAGATGGGTTCGTTCAACATGAGAAAAAGTTGGTGATCTTGTCAGTGATCCTTCAAAACATTGCCGAACACGTTAACAGTTCCAGCTAGCCTCTTATCTTTTAGCTCAAGTTTCAGAAACTCGTGATCCAGAGACATTTGCAGAAGATTCAGGTCATCCAGATTGGGATACAGCAATGAATGAAGAGTATTGTTCTTTAATGGAAAACGATACTTGGGATCTTGTACCTCTTCCAAAAGGAAGAAAACTTGTCAGATGTAAATGGGTCTATAGAACTAAGTATGCATCAGATTGAAGTGTTGAAATACACAAGGCTCGGTTAGTTGCCAAAGGATTTTCCCAAGTTGAAGGAATTGACTATAATGAAACCATTGACCCTGTAGCCAAAATGAATTCCATCTGACGTGTTCTTGCCCTTGTTGCCTCACATAAATGGGAGGTCTATCAGATGGATGTTAAATCTGACTTCTTGCACGGAGATTTGAAAGAATAAATCTACATGGAACAACCTCTTGGCTATGTCCAGAATGACTCTAGCCTTTTTTGTCGCCTTGAGAAATCTCTTTATGGTCTCAAGCAAGCTCCCTGAACTTGGTATGCCAAAATGGACAGCTTTCTTATTGCCACTGGATTCTCTAGATGACATTATGATCCTAATGTCTATACCAAGAAAGTAGGAAGCAATCTCAAAATCCGTGTCCTTTATGTTGATGACCTTATCCGTATTGGTAGTGACTCAAAACTTTTAAAACATGTGAAAACCAGCCTTAAGAAGAAATTTGAAATGACAGACTTAGGCTTTTTTCACTATTTCCTTGGCCTCCAAGTTTTGCAAACCAATGAAGGAATTTTTCTTTCCTAGTCTAAGTATGCTTGTGACCTTCTTCGTTGCTTTCACATGGACAATTGTAAACCATCCCCTTCTCCCTTCCAGTCTGGAGTCAAGCTTACTAGCACATGTACTTCTCCCAAAGTTGATGCCACCCTGTACCATCAGTTAGTTGGTAGCCTCTTATACTTTACTCACACCCATCCTGATCTTTCCTTTTTTGTTGGTCGTGTTGCCCGGTATATGCAAGCACCCCATGAAATTCATTAGAAAGAAGCTAAAAGGATACTTCGCTATGTAAATGGTACAGTTCAGTTCAGGATACATTATAGTTCAAGGGGGAATACTTTATTGGTTGGTTTCACTGATTCAGATTGGGTGGCGACCCTGATGATCGGAAGTCTACTGCAGGTTATGTTTTCAACCTTGGTTCGGGACTTATCACTTGGGCCTGTAAGAAACAACAGGCTATTACGCTTTCTTCGGCAAAAGCAGAATACCAAGCAACAGTAAATGCTAGTCGGGAAGCCTTGTGGCTTTGATAGATCCTTTCAAAGTTTGGATTCCAGCAGCAGTATCCAACCAGCCTTTGGTGCGACAATCAGAGTGCCATCAAGTTCACCAAAGACCCAGTTCAACATCAACGTAACAAACACATCGAGATACACATGCACTTCATCAGAAAGCTCATTCATGATCAAGTTATTGAAGTGTTATTTTTCAATCTATGTTAGGAGTTCAGGAATTTTTCATTCAGGGGGGATAGGATCTAATGCCTCCTTCCTTCTCCTATTTGTGTCACCATTATAAATCCTTCAATCTTATCCCAAGTTGTTCTTAAGGGGGGATGTTAGGATATTTATACACTTAGGAGTTAGTTAAGATCTACTTGGTCTAATGTGTCGTTAGGTAAAAGTGTGTTTCTTTAGTATGCATTTGTAGTTAGGAAATCCGACAGTCATGATATGTTCCAGACATAGATTGATCTGACGGTTCATACTCTCCTCAGTCTTAACGATCATTGATATGTAGCTTAACACTCGATTGGTCCATGATCTCTATTTAAAGAGCATGGAGGATCATTTGCAGATGATTGATTGTGAGAAACACTTTTGTAAAATCTCTCTGTAATATTTTTCTTTTGCATTAATAAATTGCTCAAGTGGTCGTGTTGGAATGGGCCATGGATGTTTCCCCATAGGGGTTTTACCATGTCAAAATATCAGTGTGTTGATATTTGATCTGGTTATGTCAGTGGTTATTGAAGGTGTTCGTCCTTTGTTGGAATACTTGTGTTTTTGAACAACCCATTCCTAAGTGGAAGTGGGAAGTTGTAACCATGGATTTCATTCCTAAGTGGAAGTGGGAAGTTGTAACCATGGATTTCATTCCTAAGTTGCCTAAGAATGTTAAGCAACGTGATTCTATTATGGTAGTGGTGTACAAGCTTACTAAAGCTACCCATTTTATTCCAATAAAGTTTGTGCACAAGGCAGCCAACATTGTTGAAATATAGATGCGAGAAATTGCTAAGTTGCATGGCGTACCTAAGACAAATTGTGTCTGACAGAGATTCCAAGTTCACATCAAACTTTTGGAAAGGGATATTTAAAGGATTTGGGACAAATCTGAACTTTAGCACAACCTATCATCCTAAGATAGATAGAAAAATAGAGAGGGTAAATCAAGTGATTGAAGATATGCTCAAGATGTATGTGATGGATAACCCATCAAAATGGGAAGACTACCTTCACTTGGTAGAGTTCTATTACAACAATGGGTATCAAGCATCTCTAAAGATGAGCCCATTTGAGGCACTTTATGGTAGAAAGTGCAACATGCCAGTGATTTGGGACAACTCAGTAGACTGCGCAGTAGTTGGGACAGATCTGCTCTTGGAAATGGAAGAGCATATGGTAAAGATAAGGAAGAATTTAAAGGTTTCCCAAGACAGACAGAAAATATGCGCAGATAAAGGCATAACCCATAGAGAGTTTAAAGTGGGTGACCATGTGTTCTTGAAAGTAAAATCCAGATTGATCCAGGTGGATATCGGTGGCCACCCACCTTCTCCAATTGGCCCAAAACATGTTTCTGGCAATTTTGGTAATTTACTATTTTTAATAGTTTTTAACTTATGGGGCCATTTTGAGGCCCTAAACGATGTTTTTTTGAGAAAACGGGGAGAAATATGGATCGTAGATCAATGTTTCTCACCCAAAAGTTGTATTTCTCGGATATATCTTTCCAACGAGCTATCAAGCGCCCCAAACGGAGATCGTATGCAAAAGTTACGACCTCGGGAAGTTGATGCACCAACTTACCCAAATGGGGCCCACATGACTTTTGGAGCTTCATCTCCTAGGGTTAGGTTTTTTGATGTCTAGGACTTTTGGCATTCCTGATTATTGTCAAAAGGCCTCCAGTGCCTCATTGTAACCATCTTCTCACGGATGCGAGTAGCCGTCACATCTCTTCTCAGAGATAAGCTACCACCATTCTAGCGAGTCTTTCACTCTGTACTTTTACAGTCTCTGTACATTTATTTCATTAATAGAAATCATGTATTACAGTATATCTGTGACTCTTGTTATCTTTCCGCTATATCTCTGTTATATTGTTGTCTCTCTTGCAATATCTTTGAATATTTATGTGTTATATCTCCGCTCTCATTTCGTGCCGAAAATAATCTGGATCAGTGGTATCAGAGCAGGTTGCTCCTGATAGTTTTTCAGTGCATGTCCCCGACGAGGTCCAAGTATAGCAAGTTGAGTCTCGAGCTTGTCTCTCTCAAGGACAATCGCTCTCGCACACCCAAGAAACCCTCAATGGCGGAAGAAAAGAAAAACGATGGAGCAGACGATCCTATCAGTCTGTTGTTTGAACAAGCTCTCACGCGACAGAGGGACGAAATGATGGAGAATTTTTCCCACATC
>ML785957.1:163940-177857 GCA_009831015.1 Picea engelmannii
GATGTTCTCTTGGGCCAGCCATATATGTGGAAACGTCATGCTATCTATGAGTCTCGACCCCGTAGTGTCATTATTACTCTGGGGGGTCATCTCTACAGGATACCAGAGGTAGTTCCAACTACTGCCCCACCTAAACAATGCTGGAAGGTAGTATCTCATACTACAAAATTCATCTTCTCCACAATATGTTCAAAGGGTGAACAGAAGGATACTGCAACCACCACAACTTCATCCCAAGCACCTTCTATCCAACAGAAGCAGGTCGACAAGGTTGTAGCAAAGCACGAAGATTCCTTCCGCACACAGTCATCTACAATAGCCAGACTGGTTAAAAAGGTCTAAACCTTCCAGCCAAAGGTTCGTGATAGCCTTCAACAAGCTAAGCAATGCCACTTCTCCAATAAGGCAAACAACTCACCAAGATTCAGATTCAGCAATAGTTTTCCCCTCTCCCCCGAAAACTCAACGCAATGGAGACCATTGCTTCCTAAGGAGGGAGGATTGATCCAGGTGGATATCGGTGGCCAACCACCTTTTCCAACTGGCCCAAAACTTGTTTCTGGCAATTTTGGTAATTTACTATTTTTAGCAGTTTTTAACTTCTGGGGCCATTTTGAGGCCCTAAACGATGTTTTTTTGAGAAAACGGGGAGCAACATGAAAATGTCATCCATACGTTTTTGGAACTCAAAAGGATCATTTTTGAGTCCAAAAGGCATGACTCTCCATTGGTACTGACCTTGAGGCACAACAAAACCTGTTTTGTATCTATCTGCTGGGACAATGCCTATTTGCCAGAAACCACTCTTCAGATCAAACTTGCTAAAGATATTACATTTGCCAATCTTGGAAAATA
This sequence comes from Picea engelmannii, assembly GCA_009831015.1. NCBI lineage: Eukaryota > Viridiplantae > Streptophyta > Pinopsida > Pinales > Pinaceae > Picea > Picea engelmannii. The sequence goes on from ML785957.1 coordinate 164,796, forward strand.
GCAACTCTTTATTTGGCAAAGGGTATCTTAGAGGCAAGAGTGCTTCATTAAGAGCTCTATAATTTATGACCATCCTTGGTTTACCTCTTTTTTGCTCAGAATGTGTGTTCACATAAAATGCAGGGCATGCCCAAGGACTTCTACTGCTCTCAATGGGCTTTCTCTGCAATAAGTCTTTGATTTCAAGCTTGCAATATTCAAGCTCTGTTGGAGACATATGGTTTGCAGAGGCCTTTTGTGGTCTAGGAGTATAATCTTCTTTATAGGGAAAATTGACAAAATATTGTTCCCTTGTCCAGAAAGCATTAGGAGTATCAGAAGTGCAATCATTTTCTATCTTTGCTTTGATTTTAGAGACAGCTTATGATCCATGAATTTCATTATGCTTTATTATTTTCTGGATTCTTGTTAGACTGGAAGCAAATAGTTCTAAAGCTTTACTAGCAGGATTATGGGCTACACGGCTAGTAAAATCAGTCTTTGTTGGAACAGTGACGGTTCTGTTATTAATTGTCAGATCAATAGATGAGGATCTCAAAGTTACTGGGAGACACTTATTTACAAAGTCTTGTCCTAATAAAATATCAGAACCAGTATCAAAACTGTATAGAGTTACTGGTACTTTCTTTCCTAGGATATAGATGGGGAAATCTGGGCAAATATGTTCAATCCGCATTTCAGTCTTATTGACTGCTCTAAAGGCTAGATTAGTCATTTGCCAATAATAACTAGGGATTGCACCATATTTAGCACAAGAGTTCATAGCACCAGTATCAATTTGTGCATCTAGGGTATATTGCCTATATCCAGAAGGCTGAATATCTACAGAAATAACAATTCTATCATCCAAGCCTTTTATCATCTTATTTACAGGAGAACCAAATTCTCTTTCATCATCACTCAGTTGTTCATGGCAATAAAGATCTAATTCCTTTTCTTGCTGAGCCTTAAGATATGCTAACTCTTCCTTTTGAAGTTTTAATGATTTTAATAAAGATTTTACCAGAGCTGTTTTCTCTCTGATATCTTCTTCTAAATGAAAGATAGCATTCTCGATAGCATTATCAGTTGGTTCTTCAGCTTGGATCATGAGTGCTTTGTTCTTTTGCTTAGTGTCACTCAGTTGTGGTGGGACACTTTGGGCAATTAAGGCACGCTGAACGAATTCTTCATCTGTGGGAGTGTAATGCTGAATACTCACCACGCTTGGTTGTTGCAGAGAGTTGATTTGGGCTGTCAGCTGGTAAATCTGAGAAGAATAATAGTCATATAGAAAAAATTGTCCTGGGGTTAGAACAGAAAGTTTAGATTGGAGATCAGCTCTTTGACGAAGAAGGATGTCAAGATCTTGGAATGAAGATTGAAACATTTTAATGTCAAGGAAATTGATAAGCTGTGACTCAGACTCAGATGAGGAACTAGAGGGATCAGAATCATATGAAGAAAGACTTTTCCTTTCATCATCAGATGATGCTTCAGAAAGTGAAAAGTATTCACCATCTGAACGGTGAGAAACTAATTCCCAATCTTGAGGATCATAATCTGTGGTAAAAGCATTCATAACTTTTACTTGAGATTTAGTTTTAGACCGCAGAGGACACTGAGATGCCCAGTGGCCAGGATTTTTGCAAATAAAGCAAGAGGACTTTCTAGGCTTAGTGGACACTTTCGTCTTTTTAAACAATAATTTCTTCCTTGGTCTAAACCCTGATGTTTTCTTTTTAGATTTGGGTTTACATTGACAAGATCCTTCTTTATGGTTTGTTTTACTAGGTTTTTGTTTATGCTTGAAACAACCATAGCTAGATGTTTCCTCAAAGAGTTCACAGGCTGAAGATGCTAATCCTAATTGTTTCTTTAAGGATTTAGCATTCTTTCTTTTGTTGCATTCCTCTTGGATAGCAGTAACTACTTGTTCTTGCAATCCTGCTAAGGAGAGTGTTTCCATGTGGATTTCTTCATTAGTCAATCTTCTTCTTACCAATTCAGGAACTGGATTGGGCAGTGAGAACAAGTATTTCCTCAGATAGGCGGTGTTAGTAGGATCAGGGACTTTATACAGAAGATTTTGCATTGCACAATAGTATTTCCTCAGATAGGCGGTGTTAGTAGGATCAGGGACTTTATACAGAAGATTTTGCATTGCACAATAGTATTTCCTGAGATCTTTTAAATCACAGAGTTTCTGGCTCATAAATGTATCAGCATAATGAGACATGTTTAAGAAAACATCTCCATAAAATTCATGGACTACTGCTTTACAGAGTTCATCTATGGGCTTGGTATGCTGGATAATTCTAAGTTTATGAGTATCACTTATTCGTTCCCACTAGAAACTTAAATTTCCTCTAAAACCCCAAGTGAGGCGTAGGGCTAGATCACTCCAGGAAACTTTATCTTTATAGATAAGCTTTTGGGTTTTTGCCCATGCATGCCATCCTTGTATCATGACTTCAATATTAGGTCTTTCTTTGCAGTCAACATTTGATACAGGGGCTACATCTCCTTGTTTTGAGAAATTGTGTCCTTGACCAACTAATTCAGTAGGTTTCCTTTTACTACCTGAGTATCGGGCATTGCACCATTGCTCCCAAGTAGGTGTTCTATTTTCCTGATGACTGGTTTCTAGGATATCAGTATCTCCAGATCTGGAACCAACCATTTTAATGAAAGAAGTATTTACAGAGTTAAGCTGTACAAGAGCTAATCTGTTAGACAGGCTTCTGTCTCTAGCTTGCTGAACTTGTTCAGTAAGGGTATGGATTTGGGATTTGACTAGGTCTAGTTTAGTCCTAGCAAGTTGACGAACTTGTTCAACCCTTTGTAGAGCAGGATGAGGAAAGCCTGTATCTAAATGCTTCAAAGTAATAGACTTAGTGGGTGAAGATGGTTTGAAGAAAGAAAAACTGGCATCATTACTAGGAGGTTCTGGAGAAGAAGGCTGGGATTCTTCATCAGAAACAGCTTTCATATTTCTTACAGCTTCTTCAATAATTTCAAGCTTCTCAAGAATACTTTGTAATTGATTTTTCAAAGTGTTCTGATCTTGTGCCATATTCTCAATATCTGAGTGCAAGCCATTCAAATGAGTTTTGTATTTTAATACATCTTGGGCAAGATCATCAATATTTTGTGTTAGACATACAGACTGATAATTTGCATAATTATGTAGTCTGACTATATCTTGAGGAGCGGGCTCATTAGCTTTCCTGTAGTGAATAAAGTCTAGGTCTGCAACTAAGTCATTTTGGAACTTAGGAGTGTCATTGCATGTTCCTAAAGACCTATGAGGGATTTTCGTTTTCTTTTCTTTTCCAGCTCTAGGCAGAGGATAATCCATCATCTTTACAGAGGGAACGGCTAACTTCATACAGACTTCACAGTCAGAATGTTGTCCTAAGTGTTCATACTTTTGCTGATAAGTCTCGAAATTCTTTGGCAGACTTGGGACAGGAGTCATATCTTCAGGAATGAGCTTTTTGGGATCAAAATCCTCTCTTTTACAGTAATGACATTTCTTGGATTTTACTTCTCTATGGTTAATAAAATGATCATCTAATTTAGATCTTCCTGGGACTGGTTTGTACAGAGGAGTCCTAGGAGGAGGAATATGCTCAGACATTTGTCTTGCAGGTTCAGACCTCGAAGTACTGGTAGATAGTGATGAGAATTGTCTATCCAGATTAGCGTATCTCATACTCTGAGATTTGCCTAGCTTAAGAATATTTTGCCCTTGATCGTTTTTATAGACAGCCAGTTCTTTAGGCGTAGGGGGCTTTATCTGAGTAGAGATAGGGTCGTATTCTGCAGACCATTCTTCTATTTCAGTGAGCTTTGCGAAACCAAGAGAAAGAGGGGCGACATTCCCCGGACCTACCACCACGCTTTCATTGGTAGCGCGTTGGAGAAGTTTAGGATTGAGAGCGGGCATGGTTGAAGTGACAAATTGTAGAATGAATTTGAGCGACCTTTGATCCTTCAGCCATGTCGAAACCGACAAGTTTGAGATAAGCTTGTAACAAAGTATTTATATATGGATCTCGGAGAGACACTTGGAATCTAGGAAGAGCAGAAGACCAAACAGGGCCATTGTGAAGTGGGGCTTGAAAGCCTGAGATCATGGCATCTTCAAATTGATTGTGACGGGAATCAATAATACATAATAAATCATTTATATCTAATCCTGGTCTTACAAGTGGATTAAGACCAAACTGGATGAGACCAACATGTATATATTCAAAACCATGTTTTAATCCCCAATCAATGTCTTCTTACTGGATCAACGGAAGTTGATACTTATCTTGACCGAGAGCTATAGGAATATTGACAGAACAATATCTTATGAGGGTAGCAGACTTAAACTGAAATACAGGTAACTCATATATTTCAGAAGCGGGAACCTTTGGCATTTGCCAATTCGGATCAGGCTCATACTCCTGATGGATCAACCTATCATTATATAGCGGCTTATGTTGGGACTGACTCAACAGATTTTTAAACCACTTAGTAGGCTTATGTTGCTCACCCAAAAGTTGTATTTCTTGGATAGATCTTTCCAACGAGCTATCAAGCACCCCAAACAGAGATCGTATGCAAAAGTTACGACCCCGGGAAGTTGATGCACCAACTTACCCAAACGGGGCCCACATGACTTTTGGCGCTTCATCTCCTAGGGTTAGGTTTTTGGATGTCTAGGACTTTTGGCATTCCTAATTATTGTAAAAAGGCCTCCAGAGCCTCATTGTAACCATCTTCTCACAGATGCGAGTAGCCGTCACATCTCTTCTCAGAGATAAGCTACCACCATTCTAGCGAGTCTTTCACTCTGTACTTTTACAGTCTCTGTACATTTATTTCATTAATAGAAATCGTGTATTACTGTATATCTGTGACTCTTGTTATCTTTCCGCTATATCTTTGTTATATTGTTGTCTCTCTTGCAATATCTTTGAATATTTCTGTGTTATATCTCCGCTCTCATTTCGTGCCGAAAATAATCCGGATCACAGATGTAGTTCCCTGAAGTTGGGAAATTGGTCTAAGTTGGCAACGCACTACTGTGGGCCATTTAAAATCCTAGAGAGGATTGGGCATGTCCAATATATGCTTGCATTGTCTGCATCCTTGTGTATTCATAATGTTTTCCATGTATCATTTCTTAAAAACTACGTACCTGATGTTAATCATATTATTGATTGGAATGTGATTCAGGTGGAGCCAGAAGGTGATTTTTGAGTGTGGTTTTCATATTGGATCGAAAAATCAAGCATCTTTGGAATCAATCCATGGAGTTGGAATGTGATTCAAGTGGAACCAGAAGGCGATTTTTGAGTGCAACCGGTTTTCATATTGGATCGAAAAATCAAGCATCTCTAGAATCAATCCATGGAGTTGGTAAAGGTCCAATGGACCTGGTACAGTCCCGAGGATGCAACTTGGGAGTGCAAGGATGTTATGTGGGTAGAGTATCTGCATATTTTTGAAGATTTTTGAAATTTTGTATGTACATGTGTATAGAATTCACTGAGGATAGTGCATAAATAAAGGGGAGGGGAATGTAATGTACTTGATCCAAACCCTTTGTAATTGAACATATAGGTTGGTGAGCTATTGGTACCAATTGTAAATGTAAATGTACATATAGGTCAGTGAGTCATTGGCACCAAGTTTTGGTTTTGCGTGCACCTAAGTAGTGCGCAGGGATTTTTATCAAAGAAGGGTGCACACATTTCATAGTGTTGCGCACACATGGGAAAGTCATTATATCCTTGAAATAGGCCTTCTACTAGTGCAAAGTAAGAGGGCATTAACATTATCAAACATTTTTTTTTAAAGATTGTAGATCTCAATGTATTCTAATGCAGTGTATAACTTTTTTTAATGGTTAAGCTGATAAAAAATCATAGCATAAATAAAAGAGGTATATATGTATTTTAGGATTGTGATATATGTCAAGACAAAAGTATATTAAAAATAGTAAAATATATATATATATATAAGGAATTTGACTAAATGAGACAACCAACTCAACAAAAATTGAAATGAAAAGAATACCCAAGAGTTATTAGGAACAAGCTTGTTCTTACTAACACAACACATCTCTCTCTCTCTCTCTCTCTCTCTCTCTCTCACACACACACACACACACACACACACACACATCATCCTCTCCCCCCCCTCTCTCTCTCAACCTCTCTCTCACACACACACACACTCCGTCATTTTCTCCCTCCCTCCCTCTATCTTCTCCTCTCTCTTCATCTCCCTCTCTCTCCCAACCCCTCTCTCACACACTCTACCCCTCTCTCCCTGCCTCCCTCTATGAATTCTCATGCCTCCCTCTATGAATTCTCATGCTTAAGCTTAGATTTTCATGAAATTATGTTCCTTGCATTCATTTTCTAAATGAATCTCAAGGAAATTTAATAATTGTATTAAAAAAGTGAACATTTTATAAATTAATATTAAAATATTGTAACATCCATTTATATCAATAATATATTTGGATTTTATATAATATTAAAAATATTACAATAATAAATTTTATATATATATATATATATATATATATATATATATATATATATATATATATATGGGTTAATTTATTACAATTATTTAAGAAAAACTATGTTACTTAAAATAAAACATGTTTTAATGGTAGTTTGTGAAAAAATCTCCTCTCACTTTTGTGAGTTATGTCAGCAATTTATATCTATTTTTTATGGTCCATTTGTCTGTGATTTTTTAAAAGAGATTTCATACATCAATTTAATGTTTAGTTAATGTTTAGTTTGATAGTAAAATTAAAAATAGATTATTATTATTATTATTGATAAATGATATTTTTAATTCTTACTTCAATACTAAAAAAAATTATTTTAACTGTATCAACCTTGCAATGTATCAGCAATAGAGCTAGCAAGAGAGCTACTATCTTTTATGTCAATAAGATCAATATTGTGTATTTTATCACCGGACAGACGGTCTGAATCTGCATGATCAGGATTTTGCTCAGAGATCAAACGAGTAATTACGTTGCCTGTGTCTAATTCTGCCCAACGATGAACAATCTTGTAGTCTACTCTCTAAGCAGCGGTGGAAATTCTATAACCCGAAACTTCTAAATAATCTAGATCCGGAGAGCTAGAGAACCTAAAAGAATCCGTTCTTCCTTCGCTAAGGATTTCAGTTCGAAATCCTGAATTTTTTCACAAGCTTTGCTCAGATTGTCTTCGCACTTCAATCTTTGTATAAAATCGGCGTGTAGGTCTGGAATATCAGCAACTTCTTGGACGTTGTTAATTCCATACTGAAATTCCGGCTCCGCCAATTCTAGCCAGAAATTATGCACGGAAAAGTTTCTTTGCAGTGTAGCATAATAATCAGGCGACCTCTCCACGCATCGGAATTCTTTATTTTCCCGTAGGTCTGAAAGCTCGCCAAAGACTGGATCGCAGTTATTTTCCGTGCACGATCCAGCGAAGGGATTTCTGTGAATGGTAGGCGACTTCCGGCAGCTTAAGGTGACAGTGCCAGCGCTGGATCTGAGCTTTATTCTACGAACATAACCAGCGCTTCTCGGAGTAGTCGACGGCCAACCGGCTACATTTCTGGTGAAAGGCAACATATTGACTGGAGCCGTGTGCACGCTTCTGCTAACGACGTCCAATTATCAAGTACAGTAAAACAGGCCGGGGAGCGGAATCGTGCTCAAAAACTGTCAAAGAACGTTCACGATGCAATTAGAGAGAATCAGGAAAACAGCAAGATTATTGACGTTTTGAACAGCAAGAATGCTGATGTTTCAAGCCTGTAAGTATTTCTTACCGGGATCGAACCGTGTGCGAATTTGCTAAAACTAGTAACCCTGCACTTTCCCAAAGTAGAATTTCCCTGCAAATACTTACCACGATCTGTCAAGAACGAGAGTAATTTCAATACACACAGTTATCATTGAGAAGAAAACAAGAATACTTACCACGCAGAATCGATCGCATCTTGGAGCGTGAAAATGAGCGGTCTGTTTCTTTAATTTCAGACTGCATAAACCCCAGGGCTCCACCCAGTGATATGATGTACGAGGTGGATGCATCAAGTACGAAGAGTAAGATTTAGTTGGAGAATATTGTGAGGAGTATCAGAAAGGATTATTTGCAGGTACGCTTCCGATCGCAAATGACGACAAGAATAGGATTGCGGGCCCTGGTTTCGTCGTGCCTTCCTTTCCGTTAACGGTTTGTTGCAAATAACAATCATTACAAACGGAGTAAGCTAACTAACGGATTAAGCTAACTAGGGAGTAATCTTTTCAGTTAAAAAAATTTGGTTAGATTTTCAGGGGTAGTTTGAGTTTAGTATTTCAAAATTTTATTACAAGGTTTTGTTTTATTTTAAATCAATCCAAATACTTAGAAAATCGATCAAACTTCTAAATCGATCAGAAATTCAAAACTGCAATACTAAATAAAAAACATATCAGAAAAATAACTAGAGAAAAAAAGATTACTCCCAAATTAACCCTCTCCATTCCAAACTCCAAACTTATGAAAAAGACAGTAAAACAATTTTTCGAAACCACGTGGAATTTCATGGACTGTAAATCTGTCTTACATCGCAATAAAATGAATTAGCTCTCGTACAACATGAAGTAGGGTTCCTGCGAAGCCTGGAAGATGTTCAGTTCTTCGAGCATTGAATATGTAGAGGTGCTCGTCTCTCTTGTGGTTGATGCGATGCCTAAATAAACCCTTAACCATACGTTTAAGAGAAGAAAACTCCACAAGATCTTTGTGCAGAGGCTCGCTTAGCTACCTACCATACCTTAGATATCATATAACCCTTTGATAGAATTTATCCTCTGCATTTAAGTTCAGAGTGATGTTGCATCCTGCTTTCAATGGTTCATTTAGAACTGCTTGGTAATTATTGACCTGCCCGTCTAGTTCATTTATACCTTCGACCACGAATTTATACCACTCGTTTGAAAGAGAAGGAAAGAAGTTTCACATGAGAGTCTCTAAAATATTTGGAAAAAATGATGTAACGAACAATTTTCATGTAATTAATGGCTAGTTGGAAACTATAACCCTTTATGTTTAATTAAATGTATGAATGAGGGATTTTGAAAGAAGTTTCACATGAGAGTCTCTAAAATATTTGGAAAAAATGATGTAACTAATAATTTTCATGTACTTAATGGCTAGTTGAAAACTACAACCCTTTATGTTTAATTAAATGTATGAATGAGGGATTTTTTAATCATGTATGGGTAGATGAGTTGGAAATTAATATTTTAGTTTTATTTTTAATATAGTATGTTGGTGGCACCTATATATACATTGGAGGATAGATTTGGACTTTGATGTTCTTCAAAGTTGTAGGTTGTTATGTTGGTGTGTACATTGTATGCATATAAGGTGTATCATCTCGCATATGGGTAAGTTATAATATCTATGCGATACGTTGATTCGCGTTGATGTTATAGTGCTTGTACACGCTAGTATACAACTCTATCATGATTAAGCTTACATATCTAGGGGAGGAAATTTCTGGAGCTAAGCTAGGGTAGAAGATGTCTGAATGAAGAGATTTGGATACAGAATGGTGACAGAGTCACTCCTCAAAGTGAAGACTATGGTTATGCTAAAAGACAAGGTGTGTTGGGGGGAGAAAATACGGTTTATTGAGGGAGGTAAGCCTTGATGAAGAGAGTGGCAGCGAGGGTTTCCAGAAAACCCGAGTACTTAAGGAAAGGGCATAAAATGGCTACGCCAAGCATATTGTTGAAACCCTAGATCTTGTGTTTGAGGTATTTGAACAGGGGTTGTTTATTTGAATTGAAATAGTGCTCAACCCTAACACTAGTATTCGGTGTTTGATGGACCCCTAGAGCAAATCGCTTAACAAAATGATTTGTGTGGTGTAATCAAAAGATGAGCGAGCCACAAACCCTAGATAGAGTGTCAATCGGGGTAGTTGAAACGTTGCTTCTAAGAGTGGGAGGACAAGTCTGAAGTTGAGCTAGGGTAGAAGATGTATGGATGAAGCTAGAGCATTGGAAGGCCATGATGATACAACAAAGTGTGTAGTTCTTGAGCTTTCCCTTCTATAGCAAGAGATACTACCTCAACAATTTTGGCAAATACTCTCCAACATCTTTTGATCGACCCACTGCCTTCCAATAACTCAAATCAATTCATGAGGTTGTTATTTTCATGGGCAATACATGGGATCTAAGACACTAAATGGACCAATTGTTCATGTGGCTCATGACAATATTATTCAACTACAGTGGACCAATTGTTCATGTGGTTCATGACACTATTATTCAACTGCAGTGGGGCGCTCTCCTACAAGCTCTAAACAGTAATGTGGTCTGATATAGATTAGGAGGAGTTATAATAATTGGCCTAGGTTTAAGCTTTTCGTTTTTCTATATGACTATAAATGTTGTGTTTATGCCCTAGAAAGCATATTAACTAGAGTAATCCGGTGGAAATTTTAGGTGCACATATTTTTTCACGCAAATTAAATTGTATCTCCCAAGTTGGCTAACCATATTTCCATGACAGTTGGTTCACATCCTATAGTAGGAAGGAGATAAGGTTTGAGAGATGGAGGAAGATATTCAACTCGTGGACTATTCTGAAGACTCCTTACCCAAAGATGAAATATTTGCTAACTTCCCTAGTATTGTTACATTGGTGCAAAGGCTCCATGGGGAATTGGGGAGTAAAGGGGGTCAATATAGTGCAGAATCCAAACTTAGGGTAAGTGGTTCAATTCATAATATGGCGAAAGGTACTATGGTTCCAGTAGGTGGTACTCTTTTGCAGGCTTGATGTCAGAATCCAAATAGTTATTTGGAGTCCAATGTTGGTTGATCTCTTTGGAAGGAGAGGGTGGTTATATTGTGCGAAGAACAAGCAAATAACAAAGACATCTAGTTTTGAGTTCTTGGAAGACCTAATTCCTGAACCTACAAAGCACCCTCTATACTCGGAGTTTTTGTTTCCTAAGTTGGATTATGGAAAGAATAGGGTTTCAGAGGTGGGACATGAAATTTTTATAGGTGGGTAACTTGAATAACAACATTTGCAAGGAGAGACATGGGTGAAGGGGTTGAAGGGAAAGAAGCGGCGGAAGGTGGTGAAGAGTTAAGGGAGTGGGGTTTCCTTGGTGGTCGATGAAGATGTGGGTGTGAACCAGATACTTTATTTAGTAGGAAATACTGTGGTAGGGAAATTCATGGATTGGAGGGTGACATTGGAACAGCTTGGAAGTTGGATTCAATAGGCATGTGGTCCCATACTTCGTTATAGTCCATCCTTTCACACTCTCTCTCATGGTTGGTTGGAGATATTATTCAATTATGAGGCAAAAGTTATGTTCATTCTTAAAGGAGCATGGTTCATGGATAATTATTTCCTATCCATGAATCTATGATAACCTTTATTTGATGCTAAAGACTAGTTTATGGAGAAAACTCTAGTCTAGGTGAAGTTGCTCACCTTACCCATGGAGCTCTGCACAGTACAATCCCTTACAATTATTGGAAATTTGCTTGGTAAGACACTTATAATTGATGATATATTTTTGACTAGTAATGTCATGTTTGTAATGAGATTTCTAGTCAAGATAGATGCCAATCTTGGTCTTTATGAGTTAGTAGATTTTGTAGTGGTTGGTCGAAAATGTTCCCAAATTATTGATTATCATAACATCCAATTTAGATGCACAATGTGTCATGCATATGGCCACTTGCACAAGGATTTGACAAGGTTTTCTTCAAAAAGGTTTGGCAAAAGAAGGAGATATCGGATGAAAATTGTGGTATGGATGGTAAACCTTTGCACCCAATACAAAGGAAAGATGTTAAGGAACAAGTTTCAAAAGTTCATGGCCCAAACAATATCTTAAAGAGAAACGTTCAAGAGATGGGGGACAAGGTGGAGGTCGACCTACAAGTTGGGGGCCTTTCCATACCCTTGAGTATGATCTTGCGATAAGTTTTGGTACAAGATGAATTATTGGCTCACAATATGGGCTTGGGATATTATGTTCTATCCTTGGCAAAGAAGAAAGATTGCAAGAAGCATCCAATAACAAAGGATTTTGAGCTTTCATGTAAATCTACTACACTACCTTTTAATGTGTTTGTGGAGCCCTCTAATTTTCAAAAGATGAAAGAAGTAGAAAATTTTCCTATGGAATCAAAGCAGAAGGTTATATGTAGTGGGGTGGGTGCAAGCTAATAGTGGTCTCTCATGACACCTTAGTGGCAATGCAAGCATGAAAAAACAACAACATGTTAACTTCGAGGGATTATTCAAGTTACTTTTACAATGAATTTGAATATGGTGTAAAAAGATGAAATGTAGGAAATTGAATTAGCGTTCCGAATATATAATTTTTATTTATATAATTTGTGTATAACTATGTGAAACCTGATTTATTTTTAACTATGGTATGTTATTTTTCAAGAAAAATATAATGTTGCATATGATTCCATTGGTGCAAGTGTTGAGTACCTTAATGATGGAATTTCCTTAAGAAAATTTGAATTGTAGAGAACACATTGTTCTAATGCAGGGTATTTTTTCAAAATTTATTATATTAATTTTATATATTTTTTTAAAGTATGAAAGTCATTATATCCTTAAAATAGGCCTTCTACTAGTGCAAGGTAAGAGGGTCTTAACATTATCATACTTTTTTTTTTAAGATTGTAGATCTCAGTCTATTGTGTATAAATTATATTAATGGTTAAGTTGATAAAAAGTCATAGCACACACACACACACATACATAGTGGACTCTATGTGTCTCTAATTTTATGGAAAATGGGTTTGTGTAGCCTATAGAAAAATAACATCAAAAATCTAGAGATGTTGAGAGGCATTCATAAAAATGGAGGTTGTAATGTATTTGTAGCTCAAACCGCGAGATTTGTCATCCAAAAAAAATGAAATGAAAAGAATAGGCAAACATTATTAGGAACAAACTTGCTTATTCTTACTAACACAACACATCTCTCTCTCTCTCTCTCTCTCTCTCTCTC